>QLOM01008517.1:0-14039 GCA_003313785.1 Termitomyces sp. MG148
ATCACCAACAATCCCCGAAGACCCTCAGCACAACAGCACGGCAACCCACACATCTCCTGACGCATCAGGCATCATCACGCATCACTTGACGCATCATGCATGACCCACATCACCCGACGCATCATGCATCACCTTGCACAGTCAGTCCACGCATCATACAACACATCAGTTCTTGCATCATGCCTTGCCGCACCCCCTCGTCGTGCCACGTCACCCCTTGCACGGCGCCACTGCGACTCCCAAAGCAGTGGTGCCACTACCAGCTGACACCTGCAAGTCTCCTTTGTCCTCCTATATGTGCCGGGATGCCACCAGAGCCCTGGAAGTAGCCCTCAGACCCAGGGCCGGGACCCCGGACCTCCCCTTCATTGTGTAGTCAGTATATAAGTTCTGCTGGCAGCACCCAGTACAGTAGTCTTGATATTGCCCACACTTCCCAGTTTCTCTCGTATTGCTCCGGTCTCGTATATTTGTCTTGTACTCGTCTCCATCTCCATTGTCTCGTACTCGTCTCTACTTGTCTTCACTATCTCTTCTCAATCTATTCATCTTTTCCCAACTCCATCCACTCAGTTCTCTTCCGTTTCTTCTCATCAGTCTCCCGATTTCCCCGGCCTTCAGCCTAATCGGCCCAGCTCTGCCAGAGTTTGGCTCTGCAACCATTTAACCTTAAAACCTTGTCTGCACAATCACTCTTTGCACCAATCCCGTGACACAGCTGCCAGCACATCCACAGCTCCACTGATCGTCCCAGAACCCCCTTGCCCACTTACTTGCCCCCAGCACTCGCTCCCCGCCTGCGCCCCACATTCCTTGCTCCGGCGCACTTCACCCAGCAAAATCCCAACCCCGGCATGCTCCTCCATGCTTCAGCATATCTCATCTACCCTGGTAGGCCTCTGTTGTGTCCGTAACCCCTTGAGTCCGCTTTGTAAGGCCTCACCCAGACTTGCTGAGCCCCCGGGTCAGTGGAACCTGACAACATGCGTGTAACTAAGCTCCACAAACTTGCAAATAAGTAAATAAACTAAGTCAGACACAGTTTCTCTGACTGGTTAAACTTACAAATTTGCATCAATATCATTCTTCTTCTTTGTAGTCTATCTTTCCTGCTCTGGGGTTCTTATTCTAAGCACAGGAAACCCCTGAGTCAACAAGCAATAGAGGCTCAACCAGCTATTACCCAACTCATAAAAGCTGTCAGGGGACTCCTCATTTCTCCCTTCTTCCACTCCTTATTCTTTCATTCTTCCTCTATTTATTTCCCTATTTCTGCTGTCACTCTTTTACTTTACTGCTTCTATTCTTTCAACATTATCTATTGGTACTATTCTCAGCCCTTGAGGTGCTCTGGTTCTTTAGTTATCATTCAAACAAGTGTAGCCAACGCTTCCAGAGGCTTAGTAAGGATCCAGAGGCTTAGTCATCTCGAGGCTAGCCTCCAAATTACTAAGCAAGTCACATAAGACATGTGCATGACTTCTGGCAATGGCAATTTCCGAGTTTTTGATGATTTTCCTTTTTTAGATTATAAATTTTATTGTGGCTTTTGTCATACTATACAGTTACTTCCCATGCTTCTGGAGCCTTGGAAGCGTCACTCCTGGCATAGGGAATCCCTAGACTTGTTCTCTTTGGATTTCCCTCTGCCAAGTGAGTAGTTATTGTTGTATTACCTATATATACTTTGGATTTCCCTCTGCCAGCTGTGTGACTGAGCCATAGCCTCCAGAGGTCGCCCTTACAAAAGCCACGTGTAGACTTATAAAGCTAAGTATATTGTCACACTTTTTTGGAGTAGCGTTAATGACAGGTAGGCCAGCACCAAAGTTGCCTCCTCTCTGTCCACAGGTGGTGGGCACCTGGGATAGTAACCAGGCTATTTCATAATCCCCCCAAGGAAATGCTCTTTATGCACTGTGTGTGGGGCTACAGGTCTGCAGTGGGGATTATCCAACACTGTCTCTTGAGATAGGTCCACTACCCACTAAAACCCTGCCTCTGCCATCCACTTCAGGGGCTATGAGTTTCCCCATCATATAAAACCCCTTCTATGTTATGTGGAAAACCTGGACACAGAGAGCAGTTTGGGTCAGGAGTTGAGGGTGCACTCTTGCAGCATTAGTGTGGGAATATTTTGGTTGTGGTTTACATAGACATTATTACAATTTTTTGTCTTCTCTATCCATGAAGACATACTATTCTCCACCTTTTCTACTGAGTCTAATTGCCAGTTACAATGGGACTACTAGTGCCTCCAACGAGGTTTTGACATTTGCAGGTCATTGCTATATTGTCAGCTACAACAAAACAATGCAGTCTGAATCTGCATTATCAAAATCCTTTCAGCACTTCATTGTCAAGTCAGCTTTGCAGGACACCTCCTGGCATTGCTCTTTGTAGCACCCATACATATCACAGTCATCTGTTTCCATCCATGGCACATCATATTTGGACACCATCATGGTATCTCCCCATCTATTTCCATTCTTCCAACCTTTTTCACCAATTGTTCTGCCTTGAGATCTCCTACCTTCATCTGGAATCAACCTTTTCTTTCAAGTTACAGCTAGATTCTTCATACAATCAACTTTTATCAGCTGCTTGATTTTCTTCAAAATCACCATCACACTGTCATTTTGTGTGTTGGATTGCTGTTTATTCTCAGACAGAGAGAGACTTTGGATTAAGGGAGGGCCCAAGAATGCTAGTTATGAAGGGCTACTAGTTCAGGGAGGAGTATCATACTGGATTACTCTAGGAGTCACTGAGAATTGTTCTTTTGGTAAAATCCCCTTCTCATCTTGCTCCTTTTTTCAGTCTGCACCACACATACAATCTCACTCTCCATATTCTTTGCTGCTTTGTTTGAGGGAGGGTGTCAGGAATTGAGGGTGCACTCTTGCAGCGTTGGCATGGGAATATTTTGGTTGTGGTTTACATACACATTACTACAATTTTTTGTCTTCTTTACCCTTGAAGACATGCTATTCTCCACCCTTTCTACTGAGTCTAACTGCCAGTTACAATGGGACCACTAGCACCTCCAACAAGGTTTTGGCAGTCTGGGGTCCATCAGTTTTGCATCAAGTTCAGCCCTACTCTTCATGGCTTGTCTGACAAAGCATTATATTGTGCAGTAAGTTAGGTTAGGTTAGATTTTGAATACTCAGGGAGGTCCATGCATGAATGACCAGGGCCTGTACTACATACATTTGGTCATGTACCAAGTATGCTATGGACATTTCCCTCCTTTGAGTGCTATGCACTTTGGGGGATATTGGGAATTTCTGGAGAAACATTCATTAGAAACAGGTCATGTGATTTCTAACGAGTGTTTCTCCAGAAAAATTTCAAGTAAAGATTGAGAAATATTAAAATCATACTTATTGTGTTTCTTGCCTGTTTCTTGAGATATTTTTCAATGTTTCCTTTCTGTTTTTCTTGAGAAACACATAAGTAACACAAATTGTGTTTCTAATATTTTTTCACAAAAATACAAGACATGTATCTTTCTGTTTTTCTTGAGGCTTCCTCATTGGTTCACACAAAAAGGGGATACAGACAAAAAGAATAACAAACCACAGAGCTAAGTACATAAAGAACAATGGGAGAAATATGATAACTGACAGAAACTGAGGGTAAGAGCATGCACATAGTCTGAGAATGGAAGATATGGCTGTCAGGGAACTTCTATCTTCAGAACCCCAGAGTTCTCTGGGGATCTCCGGAGATCTCTAGGCTGCTCCCACACCTTCCAGGAAGTACTGCATAGTTGTTTCCATGCCTCTGCCACTCATGCTGATGTGCCGCGCTGCGGCAGAGGCATCCTTAGACTTGTTCTCTTTGGATTTCCCTCTGCCAGATGATTAGTTATTTTTCTGTTGTATGTACTGTCTAATAAACTTTAGATTTCTCTCTGCCAGTTGTGTGACTTAGCCACAACCTCCAGAGGTCACCTTTACAGCAGAACAAGTTTCTTAATCCTGGTCTAGAAGCCCTCTATAGCGCCAAAATTCACTCGGCTCCTATCTATTGCTTCCCCACTAGGCTTAAGCACCAACGCTCTCTATGTCTCAGCTAGCCACTTCAAAAGCTCTCTCAGATGCCATGGTCTCTGGCAAGGAAGCCTGGATCTGCCTGCTCCATCTAGAAACACAGGTGCAACTTACTCAAGCCTTTCTAACGCCCCACCTCTGCCAAACTACCAAAACTATCTCTGACTCCCTCCACATGCTCCTCAAATGCCTTGCTTTGGTGGCAGCTGACCCCCTGCTGCCTACCCTGCTAGCACAATGCCCTTGTGCTATCCCCTCTTCCAGTGCAGGAGCAGTCCAAGATCCCATGCCTAGCAATTCCCAACATGTATAATGATGACCACGTGTCCAGGAAACATTTCCTACAATCTTGCATCACCTACATCCAACTCTGTGGCAACAACTTTGTCTTCAATGAGCTGAAGATTGCATGGATTCTGTTCTATATGAAGTTGGGATGGGCAGCCACCTACACAATGGGGTCTTCCAATGCCCTGGTGGCATCAGAAGCTTTGCAAACTGGGCCAAGTTTGAACAGGAGTTCCAGGACAAGTTCTTTTCCTGGAACCCTGCCAAAACCACTATGCTTGTCCTGTGAGACAGAGATCAGTACAGCCAAGGGAACTGATCCCTGGACAAGTACATTGACTTGTTCCGTGTGCTAGTAGAGCAGGCCAAGTACTCTGATGGCCTGCAGCTGTGCCTCACCTTTCAGAAAGGGCTCCATCCAGTCCTGATACAGCACATCAATAACCTTGCAAAGGGATGCCCGGCAGACAATCAGGTCCTGTTGTAGTACCAAGTAGCTTGGGAGCAGTGGCAGCTCATGGAGCTCAAACAGGACCTCTACAAGGCCACAGCCTCTGCTTTGTCCTTGCACCTACCCATCATGCTCCCCTGCCAACCAACTGCTCTGGCCCTGACAATGTTGTCAGCAGTGCCTCCAGCATCCCCAGTACTACTCCAGGCACTCTAATAGACATGGACACTCCTTGGCAGCGTGCACCCCTTCCGTTCTTATGCCAATGCTGCAGCGCACAGGGCCACTTTGCCTGCCACTGCTCCTGGGGCCTAGAAGTCTGATATCTATCCCCAAAGGAGCAGGAAGAGCTGCTCCTGCAACTCCTAGCAGCCCGTGACATGGCTGGGATCCCTTCTTTGGACATGCCTGTCCTGGAGAGCACACACAAGACCCCTCTTGTTGCTGGAGAGTCAGAGGAGCCACAGGAGGGTTTTTAGGGATGCGATGGGTAAAAGATACACTCCCATTGCCTAGTGCTAACCAGTTTGCATGTCTGTCAGTAGAAGAGATCAATACAACTTCTGTCAACAACTCAGTACCCCCAACCATAAGAACCACTTCTGACATATCCGATGACTCTCCTGAGCCATCCCCAACTCCTCCACAGATGCACACTCCTGCCTGGGAGTGCCGGAATGTGGAAATCAAAACCACTAACATGCAGCAGATCTGGAGGGTAGTTGCCCTCCTGGACTCCGGAGCGATGAGACTCTTTGTGGATGCTAGCTATTGTCAGGGGACTTCCTTTTCTGGCCATCCCGGAGATTTCCGGGACCCTCCGGACTTCCTTTTCTGGCCATTTCCTTTTCGGGCCATCCCGGAGGTCTCCGGGACGCTCCCTTGCAGTCGTCGGACTTCTCCGAGATGTTGTACAGTCGTTCTCATGCCCCCGCCCCCGCACTGATGCGCCCCGCCGTGGCAGAGGAATCCTTAGACTTGTTCTCTTCGGATTTCCCTCTGCCAGGTGATTAGTTACTTCCCTGTAATATGTACTGTCTCTAATACACTTCGGATTTCCCTCTGCCAGTTGTGTGACTTAGCCGCAACCTCCGGAGGTCGCCCTTACAGCTATATGGAGCAGCACCAACTCACTACTTGGCCTCTCTTATCACAGTATTGATGCCTATTGGAGGACTCCAATGTCTCTGGGGGGAGAGGGAATAATGTTGATGCTAATAAGTTACACTTCTCATTGTTAGTCATTGCTTCTTTCTCTTCACCTGCCTCTTCCTGATATTGAAGTGTTGGTATCCTTGCATGTCCCCTGTCCATGATGGGTTTTGTTGCGTATTTGTTGGCTATTCATAGCTTGCATGCCATTGCCTTGTTTAGGAAGCTGAAACACTGTGTTACAAGCTACAACAATCCAAAAACCCAAATTAACATGCACCAATTCAAATTGTAAGCAGACAGGACACACAATAGAGAAGTGTTATTAAAGAGGCAGTAGAAAGGAAGGACAGTTTCCACCAAACTTTAGGAACTATGATCAGGCACTGGCTATGCTTGCAGCTAAAGGCTGACTAACAGCAAATCTCATGGATGTGCTGTCATAATTAAATATTATATTATTGTATGGCTGCTTTAAGTAAGGCAGCCAATTTTACTGTCATACAACGTAGTACTAGAATTGTACACCCATCTGGTTCTCTTGTGTGACTGTAAGGCTTATCTATACTATTGACAACATTTCACTTTTTTGAACCTTTTGGGTTCAATTCTGTTACTACAAGCAACAACTGTGATTCTAGACTGTCAGTCTAGCTTTTTGATTACATCAAACAATGCATCAGCTTCTTGGATGCACATACCCAAAAACATAAAAGATTTGATTGGATGAGTACCAATCAACTAACTGAACCAACCTGCAATGGTGAGACCATTGACCAGTCACTAGCATACTTGCTAATGGCGTTGGTCGACCTGGGTCAGCCTGGGTCAGAGTCTGCTGCAGCTAGGACAGAGGAACCCTCCTAGCAGCCTCAGAAAATGCCAAGAGGAATTCTGTGGAGCAAAGCAACAGCTGCACCCAGTGGTGCAGCAAGACCAGGAGTAGTCTGAAAAACCCCAGAACAGAACACTGGGAGAGACAATGCATCTTATATGCAGCCTGGGAGGCCAGGGCAACAGTCTCAGGCCTGGAGTAGTGTTCCAATCCCTCTTGAAGGCCATAGACCTTCATTGTACTTCCTAGGGAAAATGCCGAGATTGTAGGCAGGCAGTTGGAGAGTTCCAACTGAGTCCACCCCAATGATGCAGTGGCAACAAGGGGATGTAGTGCCTCAGGGATCTACCATCTCTGAGCAGAGGACTCTGGTGGTGCACTGGAAAGATGAGACTTCCAATGACAAAAAAGGTGGACAAATTGAGTCCACCTTGCAGGTTCAGTGTGCAATGCAGTGGAAAAGGTATTCTAGCATAACAAAGGACACAATGCATGCTCAATTAGGACTGTATGTACTAAAGCACATATGATTAATGCAAGCCCAAAGTGAAAGTATACCTCAGTCTAATACAATTGAATATATCAATTTGTATGTTCAGATTTTTGAGCTTGAAGCCCAGGCATATATGTACTGGAAAGCTACTCAAGGCTCAGCAGCCTCAACACTGGAAAGAGCAAATTTGATCCCAAGCATACCAATTCCAGTGAAGCCAGTGCTTTCTCCACATTTGGAGGAAGCAATAAGTAATATCTATGCACTCCAACAAGCAGAAGAGTTGGAAGAACAGTTTGCAGCAAGATTTGCCACAGCACAGCAACAAAATATGTTCAGAAGTCAACCAGGAAGGCCTCTGTCCATGGTTGAGTCAGTTTCTACCATTCCAGAGGTAGAACGTCACAAAGTGGATGCAGAGGAATTGACTTCTCCACAAGTCAAACAAGAATCAGTGGAGAAAACATCACTAATGAATCAAGTACCATTGGCAAAGAAGTTTGCTGAAAGAGTGGCCTATCAGCGCATGCAAAACCAAGACCTGAATTGCCAGGGACACTCCTGGATTGATGATCAGAGGATAGTGTTTAATGGGATAGCTCCCATTAACAATATGAGGTGGCAGTATGTCCAGCAGACTATGCAGCCTGATCAAGACAGTAGGAGAGGTAGTCATCCCACTGCAGCTCTGGGTCAGAACCCTGACCGCTACCATGCAGAGGATAAAGGTGGACACAATGATCAATCTCACTGGAATGATACTGGAAAGACATTCCTTTTTTAGATTATAAATTTTATTGTGGCTTTTGTCATGCTATACAGTTACTTTCCATGCTTCTGGAGCCTTGGAAGCGTCACTTCTGGCATAGGGAATCCCTAGACTTGTTCTCTTTGGATTTCCCTCTGCCAGGTGAGTAGTTATGGTTGTATTACCTATATATACTTTGGATTTCCCTCTGTCAGCTGTGTGACTGAGCCATAGCCTCCAGAGGTCGCCCTTACACATGCTCATTGATGTGACAGTGCTAATTGATCTTTCTTGAGAAACATTTAAAGAATTTCTAATTGGTCTTTTATTAGAAATATATCACATTTTTCCAATTTATCTTTCTAAAAAAAAAAAAACAAAGAAAATTTATTGAAAAACATTTGATAAGAAAATTACAAAGGTAACTTTAGAAAAACCAAAAGATACATGTGACATATTTCTCAAGAAACAGTCTCAAAACACAATTTGTGTTCTCCATGTATTTCTTGAGAAATAAAGAAAGAAAAATTTTAAAAATAGGTCAAAAAACACAAACAAAAACACAATAAGTGTTTTTTTTTTTTTTTACTATTTTTCATTTTTTTGTTTTTTTTAGTGGTAATCTCTGTAGGAGTGCAGACAATCCACAAAGTTGACCTCCACATTCCAGGATATTTGAGTAATACAATTTGTCCATCATTTTAGCCTGTCAAGTCTGGAGCCACTCTGTAAGAAATGCTTTTATGCACACTGTGTGAAACTCAGGGTTACCCAATACCCACTAAAACCTCAGTTGCTACTCTCTGGGCCTTTAGGGGGTCTACATTGTTGAGTAAGAAACCTTTCCATGTATTACAAACCTGTCAGGTTCTGCTGACCACGGGGGCTCAGTTTACTGAACGAGGCCCTTACAAGAAGATGCAATAGCTCCGGTGTACAATTCTGGAACCTACAAGGGCTCCGGGGGTGAAACGCTATGCTCTGGAACAGGCGTGGGCATTTAAGGGATCTCTGGGATGAACCACGAGACGTGAGGCAAGTGCGGGGATTCCAGGTAAGTCTGAAGGCAATGGTGATTAGAAGGAGTGAGGCAAGAGAGGTTACAGGCTCTACAGTTTGAGCCAAGCAGGCGAGGCTAGATTTAGATAGAGTTGGACTGGGATTTAGAAAGATATGAGAGATAGACCAGAATGCAGTTAGGAACAAGGCCGGGACTTAAGAAGAGTCAGAATCTGTAAAGGGGAAGGGGAACATGAGTCGGGACTAAAACGGAAAAGAATTGCAAGACAGAGAGAGAGAGAGAGAGTATGAGGCAAGAGATTTGAGATGAGTACAAAACACAAGAAAAACAGAGTTAAAAACAAGCACAATACAAGGCAGAGTTCACAAAACACAAGCAGAAATGGATTGAAGAGCACAAAACAAAATACTGGGCAAACAATACGGTGTGGGTTATGCAATATCAAGATTACCGACTTGGTCCCTATCCTACCACTTAAGTACTTTCACGGATATGTCCTAGGCCAACCCTCAACCTCCGGGTCTGAGCGCAGCTCTGGGACTCTATACGAGTTAGCGGGTGTTGGTTCCAATTGATAGAGTGGCAGGTGGCGGTGGCAATCAGGTGGCAGCAGTGTCAGGGGCTTCTGGGGGCAGTGATGCACAAGGGAGGCAACATGATGGCCAGGTGATGCGTGTGATGGCATGATATTGCTGGAGGGGCCAGCAATGTCTGGGAAGAGTTGGTGATGTCCAGAAGGCTTGTGTGACTTCTTGGAAATGCTCGGTGATGGCTGGGATGATTGACAGTGGTGTTAGTGATGGTTGTGGGAGTGAGATCACTGGCAAGGATTGGTCCAGGGCTGTGGAGCTGGTGAGGGAGTCGCTCTCTGGGACCTCTGGGAGTAGTTTTGAGGTCCGGAGCTGGCTGTGGGGTTAGCAGGTCATGACAAAACCAACTTTGTGTCCTTTGCCTTCTTACCAAAGCAAGAACTATTGGTAGCTAGGCAGTCTAACTTCAATTTCTGCACTAGTGTTTTCATAAGTTTATTGCATATTTCCACACCATTTGGCAGTTTATCTGAATCAGCTTCCCATGAGATCCTCCAGTTGCATCGGATCTTCCATATAGTTCTTGTCACTTCCAACATTACAATTTTGGAGAACTTACTTGCTCCTTTTTTATTTCTTCTGGGCTTTCTTTGTATCAGCACACATCCTAGCTGTTTTTCCAGCAAGAGTTTTGGGAGGTCAATTTCCCTTTTCTTGTATATCTTCCTGACCAGGTCCCAGACTGTTGCTTGGCCTGATACTATGCACTCTGTAAGTATATATCTCATAGATTCCATCTTGTTTCCACAGTGCTTGCATAGAGCACATTTCTCAAAGTTTGGGACGTTTTCCCAGTACACGCCCACCACCTCCAGAGAAAGTTGTGGTCTCTTTTGTCAAGTCTTTATCTTGTATTGATTGCCATATTCTATCATCCATTGGGAGTTCTCCATTTACTTCCATCATCCCTTCCCTTACCATCTCAAGGTGGATGGTGGTTCCTTGTCTGTGTGAGGTAGGCTTCTTTTCTAGCATACCTTTGAATAGCTTTGCCTGCGTGGCCTTTGAAAGTTTTGCTCCTGTGAGGGAGTATCCTTTGGGGGCTTCAGCGCTTACATTATTGGGGTATGGTTTCCTTGCTCCGGCATTGTCTAGTTTGTCCACTTGTTCATTGCCTTTAACCCCGGAGTAGCCCTTGACTTTCTTAAAAATAGTGAGCCCTTTCCTGCTTTTTAGTCTTGCCACTATTGCCATCATTATATCATTTGCTAGGCTTATCTAGCCATTATCCTTGTTCCTTGCTAGGTTTTTTGTCAGATTATCCAGCACTAATTTAGAGTTGCTATTGATTATCAGGGGCTCGTCAGTCGGAGACATTTTGTCAGGGGACTCCTCATCTCTCCCTTCTTTCACTCTTTATTCCTTCATTTTTCCTCTATTTATTTCCTTATTTCTGCTGCCACTTTTTTACCTTACTGCTTCTATTCTTTCAACACTATCTATTAGTACTATTCTCAGCCCTTGAAGTGCTCTAGTTCTTTAGTTATCATTCAGACAAGTGTAGCCAACGCTTCCAGAGGCTTAATCATGAGGCTAGCCTCACAATTACTAAGCAAGTCACATGAGACATGTGCATGACCTCTGGCAATGGCAATTTCTGAGTTTTTGATTATTTTTGGAGATTTTCCCTTTTTTAGATTATAAAATTTATTGTGGCTTTTGTCATGCTGTAGCTGCTTCCCATGCTTCTAGAGCCTTGGAAGCGTCACTCCTGGCACAAGGAATCCCTAGACTTGTTCTCTTTGGATTTCCTTCTGCCAAGTGAGTAGTTATGGTTGTATTACCCATATACACTTTGGATTTCCCTCTGTTACTTTAAATCCTTCTCTTAGAAAGGTTCTTATCAGCACCTCTGTCAGGGGACAGGTCCTCGGACCATCCACCCTAGCCTTGCTTAGTCTGTGTTGACGTTGGCACCCACATCTAGCCACCATCCGGACTGCTCCAGCCCTATCCTGCTCCATCCCTGTCTTGGCATCAACATCTGGCAGGTCAGCTGGTCTTTGGAGACATAGCTTGGATAGTATTTGGATGACTGGCTCCAAACACTTCTTTCCTAACATTGAGCTTCTTGGTCAAGCTTCTCTGCCTCTTCTAGCTTTCCACTGTACCAGAATGTTTCAGCAAGATTAGACATAGCTTGGACAGTGTTTGGATGACTAGCTCCAAACGCTTCTTTCGTAACATTGAGCACTTCTTGGTCAAGCTTCTCTGCCTCTTCTAGCTTTCTACTCTTTCTGAATGTTGCAGCAAGATCAGACATAGCTTGGATAGTTTCTGAATGAATGCCTCTAAAAGATTTTTTTTTATTCTTGAGCACTCGCAGTTTTTTACTTTTCCAAAATATTGCAGCAAGCTTAGACATAGCTTGAATAGTGTGTGGATGATGAGCATCCAGCATTTTTTTATACTCTTTAAGCACCTGTTGCTGAAGCTGCTCTGCATCACTCCAAAAGTATGCAATGCAGAAAATCTGTCCCAACCCTTTTCCCAATTTGTAATTTTCACATTTATAGTCCAGGGATTTCATCAATGCTTGTACATGCAGCACCCAAAGGGCTGCATCACTATATTCCAATTCTTTTCCTCCTAAACAATAAAATAGCTGTTGTGCACATTGTTGAGCTTTTTTTTGCTCTTCACTGGGCAATGATTTAAAAGCCCACTTATGAACAAGTGAATGAATGTCCAGCAGTGTAACACCTCTTCCTTGTAATTGCACCAATGAATAAGATCTGAGCATTTCTATTGCTTTTTCAAGTGACTCATCACTCCATTTTTTGTCATCTATAGCAAACTTTTCAAGAAAGTTCTTTAATTCTTGTATATTTACTGTGCTAGTAGCAGAGAGGTTTTGCCATGCTCTTTTGAAGATGGACACAGGTATCTTGGAGTGGTGTAGCACACTACATAACATCAGAATTGCCTTTGCTTTTTCATCCAGCTTTTGATAACTTATGTTCCAAGTAGCAAAAACAGATAGTTCATACTTGTCTACCTTTTCTTTTGTTGTTTCTCCCAAATACTTTTTCATGTCTTTTTTATAGCTTTTGAGATACTGCTTTACTTCAATATGTTGATTGCAAAAAAGATAACTCCCTGCTTGAACAATAGCCAATGCCAAAAAGCCCAGTTCTTGAACTAGCTCCTTGACAGTTTCCTGCTCATCTTTTGTTCTATGACTAGCCTTATGAAAAACTGCTAAAGAATCTTCAAAAGACATTTTTTCAATTTTTTTATGATTTTCAGTTGCATATATTTTAGATCCTTCATTCCTGCTGGTTATAATGATATTTCCATGACTGCAATTTGGAAAAAATTCATTTAAATCCAGGTCAGGATCATCAGCATTATCAAAAATCATCAGCCATTCTTTCTCTTGGTAACACAACCATGTGAGTGCAGAAGCAGGGGTGATATCAGTTAATTTAGCACTCTGAGCCAGTAAAGTCAGAAACTGTTCAATTGATGCTTTAGAGCTGGCATTGATCATATACATGGAAGCAAATCTACTTAGTTAAGTCAGACAATAAGTTAGTAAAAATGCAGATGTTTCATACCTGCTTCCATACTTGTGACAAAATTCCAGTGCAATTTGTGTCTTTCCAGCTCCACCCAAGCCATACAGCACATAGTGTAGCTGCACTTGTATCTTTAAAGAAGATTGCTGAGGGTCAAAACACTTTTCAAGGTTTGACAAAATATCTTCTTTGCCAATAAACAATGGAGATGGAGCAGAAACAATGGGAAGAAGTACTTGTGCAGATTCAGAAGGTTATTCTTTATTGGAAAAATTGATGGGGATAATGCCACCTCCTAGTAAAAAATGTCACCAAATAATACAATCAATCCTGAGTAACTTACTAAGAGCTTCAAGAGTAGTCTTTTGAAAACAACTATGTAGAGTGCTTGTAAGTTTATTCACTTCCTGTGTAATAGTGGCTTTTTCCAAGTATGCCAAAGAATGTGCTTGGATTTCTCCTAGTTTATTCCAGTCATCCAGAGCCATCTTTTGAAGACCTTGCTCCACACTAAGTCTGTAAAATAGACCAGGAATTTGAATATAATTGTCCACAAAGCTTTCAGCTAGAACTTCACAGTTGGTGGCCAGCTTATGCAGAAGCTGGCCCAAAACATCATTGGACTCCCAAGAAATATGACCAGGATATCCTGCTCCTATACTTACAAAACAAGCAACTGGTTGAGAAGAACCAAAGATTGATACAGCCTCTTTCAACACAAGGTTGGTTGGGTTGCTATAGCCAAAACCTGCACCAACAAAAGTCTCAGAAATTCCAGTAGAAGTGATGGACACAGGCTTGAATAAATCAGGAGTAGCAGTGGTAGCACAAGCAGCTTCAACCACTGTACAATCATACCCTGGATTGGCCATTACTTTATAC
>QLOM01008537.1:0-12839 GCA_003313785.1 Termitomyces sp. MG148
GCCTTGTGTGGTGCCATTTAGAACATCACGCAGTTCAGACACAAAGTCATTAAATTTGAGCCTTGTCCTACGTCCTGTAAGCATCCTTGAGATGAGCCAATCTTACTGACAACGATCTGCATGGCATTGGTGGTTTTCCTCCCAGGGCAACCTCCAAACTGCCCTTGAGGGAGCATCCCATGCTTCTCTGCAAGAAAGGAGAGGTCAGTGGCAACTATTGTCAATAGGAGTTTTCCTATGGTGTTTAGGAGCCCAATGGGGTGGTAGGCCTTAGCCACTTGATAGGATGGACATTTGGGTTTGCATAACACCAATGTGGTTGAGATCAGCCAGGACTCATGGTATACATTGAGCTTGGGGACTGCTTGGTAGATGAAGTAGAGGTGGTTGACCAGAGTGTTGGCACACCGCTTCAGCACTATGTTTGAGATCCCATCAGGACCTGGTGCTTTGTAAGGTTGGAGCTGCTTGATAGCAGCGTGGATACGCTGGCAGTTGAAGAACTGTATGTCCAGTAAGGGACATGGGTAGGCTAAAGCCAGGACAGATGGGGACAGGGGACAAGGAGGGAAGAAACACTCAGCTAGGATCTGTAAGGGCAACCTCCAGGGGTTGCGGCCAAGTTAGGCAACTAGCAGAGGGAAATCCAAAGTTTATTAGAGGCAGTAAATACAACAGGGAAATAACTAATCACTTAGCAAAGAGAAATCCGAAGAGAACAAGTCTAAGGATCCCTCTGCTGCGGCGTGGCGCATCAGTACGGGGGCGGAGGCATGAGAATGGCTGTACAGTACTTCTACAATGGCATGGGAGCATTCCGGAGAAGTCTGACAAAGAGTGAGTTGCCCCAGAGATCTCTGAGGACCGCCGGAGAACTCCAGAGTGGCCAAAAAAGGAAGTCTCCTGACATCACCCCCCCCTTAGAGTGTGGCGTCTCAACGCACTGGGTAGAACAAGTTGCGGATCACATGGTTGACCAGGGAGATGGGGTAGATGCCTTGGATTGTGTGGGGAGCCTCAGGGTGACTGCGGTGGAAGTCCTTCACCAGGGCAGGTGCGTGGACATTTTTGGCAGATTCCCAGGAGTTGTCTTCAATACCATAGCCCTTCCACTTGACCTTGTATTGTAGCTTGCGCCGGAATAGACAACTGTCAAGGACCTTCTCTACTTCGTACTCTGTGCAGTCATCTACAATGACCAGAGGCGGCAGAGGCGGGGCACATTGACCAGGGATAGGATCATCCAGGACGGGCAAAAGCTTGACCACGTTAAAGACCAAGTGGAGGCGCCGCATGCTAGTGGGCAGCCGGAGCCTGTAGGCCAGCAGTCCTACCTGGCGCTCAACCACATACGGCCCCAGCTGTTGGTGCGAGAGCTTCTGGGAGGGCCTAGTGGTTGCGATGTCGGAGGCGTCCAGGTAGACTCAGTCCCCAGGTGTAAGGGCGACCTCTGGAGGCTATGGCTCAGTCACACAGCTGGCAGAGGGAAATCCAAAGTATATTTAGGTAATACAACAATAACTACTCACCTGGCAGAGGAAAATCCAAAGAGAACAAGTCTAGGGATTCCCTATGCCAGGAGTGACGCTTCCAAGGCTCCAGAAGCATGGGAAGTAACTGTATAGCATGACAAAAGACACAATAAAATTTATAATCTAAAAAAGGAAAATCTCCGAAAATAATCAAAAACTCGGAAATTGCCATTGTCAGAGGTCATGCACATGTCTCATGTGACTTGCTTAGTAATTTGGAGGCTAGCCTTGAGATGACTAAGCCTCTGGATGCTTATTAAGCCTCTGGAAGCGTTGGCTACACTTGTTTGAATGATAACTAAAGAACCAGAGCACCTCAAGGGCTGAGAATAGTACTAATAGATAGTGTTGAAAGAATAGAAGCAGTAAAGTAAAAGAGTAACAGCAGAAATAGGGAAATAAATAGAGGAAGAATGAAAGAATAAGGAGTGGAAGAAGGGAGAAATGAGGAGTCCCCTGACACCAGGCTTGTACTGGGGGGCCAGCAAACCTTCTTGATCGTAGTAGCAGGCTATGTTGTCCTTAGCTTTAGTCAGCGCAGCCTCCACCTTCTCCTGTGCCTTCCGCATACGGTTGACAAACTCGTTGATGGACTCGTTCTCTGATTGTTGTGCATGTGGTTTGAAGCCCATCTGGGGGTGCCTGCCGGTGTTCAGGAAGAACAGGGAATGCTGCGTGGAGGCGTGGACATGGTTATTGTACTGGAACTCAGCCTCCGGGAGAAGCTCGCCCCAGTTGTCCTGCTGCTCATTGCAGAATAGCTGGAGGTACTGCTCCAGCCCCTGGTTGACACGTTTGGTCTGGCCGTTGGACTGCAGGTGGTAGGTGGTGGAAGTGTGGAGCTTGACATGCAGGAGGCGATCAAGCTCCCAGGTGAAGTTCGCCACAAACTGGGGGCCCCAGTTGGATACATAGGCGTTGGAGAGGCCATGGAGCTTCCAGACGTTCTTCTGGTACAGGTTGGCCGTGCCCATTGCAGAGCAGCTCACGTGTGTTGGAATGAAGTGAGCTTGCTTACCGTACAGGTCGACCACGACCATGACTGCATTGTACCCGTGCATGTCTGGGAGCTCCATGATGAAGTTGATGGAGGCTATGCTCCAGCGCACTGCGGGCATACGGAGGGACTGCAGTTGATCTGTTGGTAGACGCCGGTGGAGTTTTGTCCAGAGGCAGAGGTTGCAGATGCTAGTGTAGGAGCCTATGTAGCGGTGATAAGACTCGGGCAGGGCTCAGTGCACCAGTGCTATTTTTAGCAATTTATGTTTTACAGCTAGCGGGGATCAAACTCAGGCTACAGGACGTGATGCGGAGTATCACAAGGCTTAGCGACCACATGACTTGGTAATCACCTGCCATTCACCTGACCTCAGCACCGGCCCCTTCAGGCCCCCAATAAAAATGCAGTACTTCTCAAAAGCTCTGGACAGGCTCCCCTTGATGGTTTCAGACCGTAGCAATGCTTGCAGTTGAGCCGACGCTTAGCAACCTATGCGAGACAGGCCCCCTTGATGGTTTCAGACCTTAGCGACAGTCCCCGTGCATTTGGCCTTTTTCACTGCTAAAATGATAAGTTGAACTTGTCAGCTTGACAGACGCTGTCACTTAGCAACTTTCCACATTCCATTATAATTTGTTTCCATTTTGTGATTGATTTAATTAGCGACTTTTTAGTTTAATTGCCATGGTGGCCTAGCCCCTATAAATACTGTACATATTTTATCTTAGCATCATTGAATCATACGCTCCACAGTTCAGATTTCATTTCAGCGCATTCTAAGTCCTCAGAGTCGCTAAGTGAATTAGTCTTGCCGACTTTATCTTGCCAGCAGCGACTATCGACTTTTGTATTATAGTGCCATAAGGGCACATTATCGCCAATGTTTATGTCGCTGGAAGCTCTTACCGACTTCTAGCACACTAGCGCCTTGCAGGCTTTTGGCTTAGATTGCTAAGCAACCACTTTATTTTGTTAAAGTTCAAACCTCACTAAACAAACTAGGCTTCTGGGACCCTGCCTGAGACTCTCTCAAAACACTAGCAACCGCCTGACGCTACTCATACTTGAGGCGCTAAGTTTACCGTCTACCAGGACAGTGCCAAGCGACTTACGGGCGTCATCAGCGGGACATCTGCAGCCACCAGTAGTTCCATAAGACAAGTTCCAGCGCTTTCCACCTACTGAGGTGTCCCATGACACGGGAGTTGTAGTGCTGCTCGACAATGCGCCGGCAGAGGTCCAGATTGTTGGGCATGTATATCTGCCTGTGGAAGGTGAGGAGGCCATCCTGCAGGCCCCACTTGTCCGTGCGTATCGACTTTGTACTGGAGGGGCATCCTGAACATAGCGCTAGCACGGCTCTGGTGACCAAATCTTCCTGCAGATCTTCCCGGTTTCCCTGACGTATGTCCCGGAGGATGTTGACCTCATTCCCCTGTACGGCTACCCCTTCCAAGGCGCGGATAGTGAACAACTCCGGGCGGAGGAGTGTGATGTTATCGTTGTCCCCTGCACCAGAGTCGTGGTCAGTGCGCTGGAAGAGGGCATTGGGCTTCCCCATGCTATGGCCTGGCTTGTGGTGCAGCATGAAGTCAAAGTTGGCAAGGTACAGGGACTACCGGGCCTGGCGGCAGTTCAGTTTTTTGGCCGTCCAGAAGTGTTCCAGGATTTTGTAGTCTGTCCAGACTTTGAACTTGTGGTGGGCCCTCGAGGAAGTGGCGCCACTCCTCCAGCGACCAGATGATTGCAAGCATCTCCTTGTGGATTTCATAATTTTATTCCACGGCATTGAGGCTCTTGGAGTAGAAGGCAACAGGGTGCCACTTACCATCCTCTGGGGACTGCTGGGAGAGGACTGCACTGGTTGCGAAGTCGGAACTGTCAGCCTCAACATGGAAGAGTTGGTTGTTGTCTGGGAAGAGCAGAACGGGCTTGGACATGATGGCGGACTTGAGGGCATCAAAAGCCTGCTGTTCCGTGTTGCTCCAGGTCCAGGCAATGTCCTTCCCGGTGAGGTCAAAGAGAGGGTGTGCGTGATGGAAGAAGTCCTGAATGAAGCGCCGGTAGAAGTTGGTGAACCCCAGGAAGGCTTGCACTTCCTTCTTGCTCTGGGGCTCCGGCTACTGCGTGATGCCGGCCACCTTCACCAGGTCCATCTCCGCCATACCATGAGAGATGATGAGTCCAAGGTATTCAATACGGGTTTGCTCAAACTCACACTTCTCTGGCTTGAGGTATAGCTGGTGCTGGCAGAAACGATCCAGGACAATCCATGTGATCCGACGATGCTCTTCTAGCATCTTGGTATAGATGAGGATGTCGTTGAGATACACACAGACCACTCCATCCACAATCAGGTCCTGGAAGATGTTGTTCATCATGGTCTAGAAGGTGGCAGGGCTGTTGGTGAGTCCAAAGAACATCACCAGGGGTTCAAACAGCCCGTGGTTGGTCCAAAACGCTGCCTTCCACTCATCCCACGTTGTTGTAGCCCCACCAGACATCCAACTTTGTGAAGTAGCGTGCACCCTGGAGGTTATTAATCAGCTTGGAGATGAGGGGGAGTAGGTAGCGGTTCTTGATGGTCATTGCGTTGAGCACGCAATAGTCTTGGACCAACCAGAGGGAGCCATCCTTCTTCTTGATGAAAAACACTGGGGAGGCCATCAGGAACTTTGAGGGGCAGATTCATCCGGACTCCAGGTTCTTCCGGAGGAACATGTCAAGCTCATCCTGCTCCTTGGGTGCAAGTGGATAAACCTTGCAGTTGGCCGGCTTTGAGTCTCATAGGACCTCAATGGCGTGGTCCCACTGCTTGTGCTCTGGGAGGGAGTCAAATGAGGCCTTGAAGAAGACGTCCTCAAAGTTGTGCAGATGGTTGGGGACCGCATCCTGGAATGCCTGGGGCTGGGCGTTGGCTGCAAAGGCCTGGGCCAACCGTTGGGAAGTGGTCTGACTGGCCCGGATCTCCTCCGCTAGCGGCGGTGGTCGCAGCATGGCGGCATAGATGCGGTCTCCTACAAACATGCAAACCTGTTAGCACTAAGTGGCAGGGGCGTACTGGTCACCCGCCATGCCCCTAAAAACCCTCCTTCTGCTCCTCCTGACCCCCTGAAACAGGGGAGTCCTTTTGCGCCTCCTCTGGGATGTGGATGTCTGGAGAGGGCATGCTGGCTGCGTCCTGGGCCGCCAAGAGCTGCATGAGTAGCTCCTCTTGCTCCTCCGGAGAGAAGTAGCGCACCTTGAGACCCCTGGCAATGATGTGCAAAGTGGCCCTGCACACCACAGCATTGGCATGAAAAGGGGAGCAGGGCACGCTGTCAAGAGGCGTCCACGTCCATTGGAGCACCAGAAGGTAGTGCTGGGAACGCTGGTGGTGTGACCATTGTTATGGGCAGCACCAGGGCCGGGAACCTGCGGGGGAACGTGGTGAGCAGTTGCGTAGCCTGCGCAAGGTGCACAGGCTTGCGGAGGTCCTGCTTGAGCTCCATGAGCTGCCATTGCTCCCGAGCCATCCAGTACCACGCTAAGACCTGGTTGTTGGCTGGTTGTCCCTCCGCAAGGTTGTTGATGCACTCTGTCAGGGTCAGATGAAGCCCTTCCCAGAAGGTGAGGCAGAGTTGCAGGCCATCGGGGTACTCTGCCTGCTCAACCAGTGCGCAGAACAAGTTAATGTACTCGTCCAGCAAGCGTTTTCCTTGGCCGTACTGATCCCTGTCTCTTAGGATCAGCGCGGCAGTTTTGGCAGGGTTCCGGAAAAAGAACTCGTCCTGGAACTCCTGTTTGAACTCAGCCCAGTCTGCAAAACTAGAGACGCCGCCAGGGTGTCGGAAAACCCTCAGTGCATAGGTGGCCGCTCATCCTGATTTCATATAGGACAAGACCCACGTGATCTTCAGCTCATCGGATACAAAGTCATCGCTACAGAGCTGGAGATAAGTAGCACATGACTGGAGGAAATGTTCTCCGGACGCGTGGTCACTGCTGTAAGCATTGGGAGTTGCTGGGCATGGGATGTTGTAGCACTCCCATGCAGGAATGGGGGATTGCATGGCACGAGGGTGCTGCACTGGCGGAATAGGCAGCAAGGGGTTAGGTGTCGCCAGAGTAAAGCGTTCAAGGAGGGTGCAGAGAGAGTCGGAGATATTGTCGGTGGTTTGTCGGAGATGGGTGAGTTTGGTGGTGTGTTGGGTGAGGGAGGCTTGGGTGAGTTGCACCTGCGTTTCTAGGTGGAGCAGGTGGGTCCAAGGCTTCCTTGCTGGAGGCTGTGGCGTCCAGGAGCGCTTCTGGAGTGGCAGGCTGAGACATAGACAAGGCAGTGCTTAAAACCAGTGGGGGAGCAATGTATAGGAGCCAGGAGATATTCGGTGGCTATAGGGGGCTACCAGACTGGGATTAGGAGACTTGTTCTGCTGTAAGGGCAACCTCCGGAGGTTGTGGCCAAGTCACGCAACTAGCAGAGGGAAATCCGAAGTTTATTAGAGGTAGTAAATACAACAGGGAAATAACTAATCACCTAGCAGAGGGAAATCTGAAGAGAACAAGTCTAAGGATCCCTCTGCCGTGGCGTGGCGCATCAGTACGGGGGCAGAGGCATGAAAATGGCTGTACAGTACTTCTACAATGGCATGGGAGCATCTTGGAGAAGTCCGACAAAGGGCGGGTCACCCCGGAGATCTCCAGGGACCACCAGAGAACTCCGGAGTGGCCGAAAAAGGAAGCAGGATCTCTGTTTTCTGCTCATTAGTAGATGCTCATGACACGATTCCATCTGCCTCCTTCCTCAGGTTGGGGACATGGTCTATTGACATGTTAGTGGGCTCCCTGGTAGCATACTTGTTGGCAATATAGATCTGCTTTGTGTCAATCTCCTCCAGCCATTCAGTCCAATGAGTCTTCTTGGTCTGCCGCATTTGTTCTGCCATCATAGCTGAGAGGCATGCTGCTTCCGCTTTGGCTGGGTGGTTAGTGACATTGTGGAACTTACAGGCCAGGCTGTTAGCCTTGCCCCTCACCTGCTTTAGGCCGTCAGCTCATCATTCCACCAGCGCTTGGTGTAAGAGCAGGATTTCCTAATTGAGACAATTTCTTCATCTGCTATGATTTTCTGGATCGCTACCATCAGCAGCAATACCTTGGAGTGGAATTCCTCCTCTGTTATTAAGAGGCATGCTAGAGACTGTGCATCTAGCTTCTCCTTGAGAGAAGACTCAAACCTCACCCAGTCCACCGCTTGGAAGTCCCTGAACTGCCATGGTTCAACCCATGGAACCAGTAGTTCCACCACTGTGATAATGGGTAGGTGATCTGCTAGTGCTGGCCTGAGCAAGGGCCAAGTGTTGCATGTGACAATGGGGTCAACACCATTCTGGCAACGCCATACATTGTCTGGTCATGTCCACCTATCAGCAGCCGTCTGCAGGGTAGGTAGGCCTAGAAGAAGTACTAGTTCTATGTGGTAAGACTCTAAGAGTCTGAGTAGAGTGCGCATCTTGTCATCTGATGAGTTGAGATGGTTTTCAACTGATTCCCATTGCGGGTGGTGGCGGTTGAAGTTCCCTAGCCAGAGCATATGGTCCCTGGCATTGGAGCAGATGGTGGCAAGGAAGGACTCCAGGTAGTCTGAGAAAACCCCCAGGCTACAATCATGCATGCAATTGTTGTAGATGTTCCTAGGACTTGTATAGCTGTGATGTCCAGTGATGGGACATCCAGGAAGGTGTACACATCTGTCAAAATGTCAGCGTTAACAAGGAAGACAGATCTCACCCTGTCACTACCCTCTCTGCAGCTGGTGGGGGGTAGCGCACCCGCCATTGGTGTGTGGCTCAAGTGTTGCCTAAGCTGTCGAGATATGGCTCCTGTAGAGCCAGAATGTCCCAGTCATCCAGGTTGGCAGCTGCCAAAACCGATTCCTGGGCTGTGAGCAATTTGTGCACATTCTGCTGCCATATATGCAGGTTCTCAGGGGCCCGGTGTGGGATACTCATTGTGGGGTGGCAGGCGCAGGATTGGCATCATGGATGAGTGGGGCAACTTTGGTGTTGGGTCTCATAAGCTCGAGGATGGAGACTTGGCAACAGCCAGAGAGCATTGAGTCAGCATTGGTAAAGGCCTATGGCATGGGCTGTAGCGCTCCCTGGGAGAGTTTGAGCAGGCTCATCACTCATGTGCAGGGGCCCCAAGTAGGGAAGTAGAGCATATTGCTCTCTGGATACCTAGCCTCAATGTCCTTGCAACACTTCAGGAAGGCAGGGCATTGGTGTGAGGAGCTCGCATGTGTGGCACTTGGGCCACATGAGATGCAGCCCAGTGCTGACTCCTTGAGGCATTGTGGCAATAAGTAGGTCTACACCGAGCTTTGTCTTTGCAGGCCAAGTGCATGTAGCCATTATTGCTGGCAGTTGTTGCAGTATAGCAGTTCCCTCATATCTTTCTTGATTGCCACTAGGTGGCCTGCAACAAAAACTCGTTCACTGAGGAGCTGGTTAGCTGCTCTAGCGTCATTACATATTACCTTCAGGAAGACCAGTGTTTGGTTTGGCTACGGTCGTCAATCCTTTTCAGCCATTTGGCCATCATTATTGAGCCTTGCTTAATGCCTTTCTCCCATTCAAGAGTGGCTATGTCATCAGCATTAGAGGGGTCAAAAGCCCTCCTGCACAGGACAAAGTGGAAGATGAAGTAGTAAGCCTTATCAAGGACCCGCGCTGAGTCGCTCACACAAGTCTCCATGAGCTTTCAGATGGAGTCCTGTGCATAGCTCCGGGAGCCTGCAGCTGAGTCCGCAGAGTCTAGCTCAAAGAGGTATGCACCTCTCTCAAGGGACTGGATACCACAGATGACTGTCTTGGGAGGCTTGGGCACAATTCCGTCAATGGCAGCCAGGTCGGCACTGTAAGGGGATGCTCTATTGTGGAAAGCCAGGCAGACGCATCAACCACTCAAGCCAACCACCAAGAAGGGCAAATGTCAAGCAAGCACAGTGACAAGCAACTGGCAAGCAAGAAGGCAGGCCACCAACAAGGGGTAGAGCAGGAGGGCAAGAGCAGAAGGCAAGGTCGTCACTGAGGAGCTCACAGTTATGCTAATGTGTAGACCCAGAAGCAATGCTATTGCTAGGACTGGGGATGTTCCATCCACCAGTCCTACTTATATACTACATTGGATACACTATGACTACGGTATATTAACTAATAGGGCCAGTATGTACTAAGCACTAATGAGTAAGCAACAGTCAGCATGAGCAAGCCAGCCAATGGCATAAAGGCCTGCATGAGTAAGCCAGCCAATGGCATAAAGGCCTTCTGGTAAGTAGAGTGGGTCCAAAGACCAGCTGACCTGCCAGGTGTTGATGCCAAGACAGGGATGGAGCAGGATAGGGCTGGAGCGGTCCAGATGGTGGCTAGATGTAGGTGCCAACATCAACACAGACTAAGCAAGGCTAGGGTGGACGATCTGAGGACCTGTTCCCTGACAGGCACCCGCCTTATTGATTTGGCCTAGGAGCTTGTTGACCCGCATGCGCAGGGCCATGTTACTTGCCGGTGTCCTGTCCATGGGTGCATCAGTGCTCCCAGAGTTGACCTCCACGAGTACTGTGCAAGTACCTCTCAAGAGATGCTGTTGCAAGCAGGTGAGATGGGGGGCTATAGCAGGATTGAACTCATTTGGAATTCTTGCAGGGCCCTTCGGGGCTGCTCCCGCAATAGTTGCCCAAGTTGTCCGGGTCCTGGTCTCCTGAGAAGGGGGGGCCATGAGCCTCGAGGTTGTTTTGATCAGAGAGGCCGAGGTCGTGGCAAGTTAAGTGGAAATACTCTTTAGAGCCAGAGTGGTCTCTGCCTGGGTAGCATCTTTTACAGAGGCAAAGTCAAGGAAGGAGGTGACGTGGTGGATGACGGGGTCAACACGCTCAAGGACCTTGGACGCAACTGCGTCAGCCAAGGAGCCTGAGAGCTTGTCAATTATGTCATCTTCTAGCAAAAATACAACCACAAGGACTGCGTTCTTTGCCTCATTCTCGAGCTTCACATTTTTTGAGGTCAAAGCTGCAGTCATGAGCACGCAAGCGAGCTTCTTGCGGTCATAAGGCTCACCCACCAAGACCCATCCCTTGGTCTTGAGCCATCTGCTTTGCTTGGTGACTTGACCGGCCCGCTGTGACTCATCAGCAGGGTGCTGAATTTGGAACAAGTTGGAAGGGATTGGGCAGGGGCCGAGGTCCCAGCACGGCTGGCACCGCTGGACTGACAGCATGTTGAGGGTTTGGAGGGCACTGACATGCAAAGTGAGGTTGTAGATGGGAGAGAGAGAGTTGGAGGTGCTGTGATTACCAGCATACCGGGACCCCAAAGGCATGGGTATATGTGGGAGTAACGTCTGGCTATTTGGACCCCTAGCTACTATGGAAACCCCTCTTGATGAGAGGCCCAACGCTCTGCTGCTGCATCTTTTCATTTTGACACTTTTTGACCATGACACTGCACATTAGGTAAGCCTTAGCCAAGGACACATGCTCCTGTGACGACTGTCACCGACATCACTTACTTTTGTTACCTTGTGATTTGCTTCATCCTTCCGCTTTCTGGCTAACTCAATAACCGTGTATATATATATACTACGTACTCGTTGTTATCCGGTAGATTTTGACAATTCAGGACTTACACCAGTTCTATCAATTGACTAAGTCTCTAGTGTGATGGACACCGTGACCACTCGCTGTCCTCATAGCTCCTTAACGCCCAGACATGTGGCGCAATTGGGCCGTCTCCAAAGATAGGGCCAAAAGGGACATGAAACGAGTGTCTTCTTGCAAGATCACTGCTTTCCACCTGATTGATTTGTTTCCCTCATCAGTTTCCACACCCAACACAACTATCTCAGAATACTGTGTACACCGTCACTATACAGTCAAGATGACCTCCTTGCTACCGCGCTGCGTCCATCAAGCTCAGAGACTGGTGTGCAGCGTCATTCACGTCTCGCTGCAGAGGCTGAGGCAAGACGTATCTCTGAGCAGACTGACGAGGACCTTCGGCAGGAACACAAGAGGTTGAAGCGGAATAAAGGCGACATCAAGGTCTGCTTTCTTTGTTTTTTTTTTTTTCGATGCATATAACCGCTCATGACCAGTTGCTCCTCCTTGGCCAAGCAGAAAGCGGCAAATCCACCCTTCAAAAACAATTTCATTTCATGTACAAGCCCAGTTCCATCGATCAAGAACAAGTATCTTGGACAGCTGTAATCTACTTTAACGTCGTGCACTCCTTGAAACACATTCTTGCGACTCTTGAGGCCTGGGACGATACTCTAGATGATGATTCCTCCGACCCTTCTTCTATCATCCCTAATGAGCTCCGTACTAATGACAATGCACAACAACCCTTGCCCTTGGTATTACTCATGAGTGCATCTACTGTGTTATCCGCTCTTTCAGCTTCGCCAGCTAGCACTGTCAACTCGACTCACCAAACAAATGTTCTGAGGGAAGAGATTGGAAACTACTCCCCTTATTGCTATGGATGCTCCTCTTGCAAATCGGCTGAGTGGCAGCCTCAGTTCTTCTGGATCAGGCAAAGGAGGTGTCTATGTACGTAGTGGATGGCAAGCTCAAATGATTGAGAAAAATCTCAAAGTTAAATTCAAAAAAAGCCGGGAGATTTGCTACGACCCTGGCTAGGATGTCCTTGTGCAGTATGTCAGTTGCATGCTCTCTAATGCCGAAGATGACATAAAGGAACTCTGGGAGCACCCCACTGTCAAGGGCTTGAATACACAACAAAAACTCAAGCTAGATGAATGGTCCAAATTGTAAGCTCCGGCGCGGTTACCTAAAACGGACTTGGCCTTCTGATGGTAATCTTTGCAGTTTCTTGAGACAAATTTCAAGAGCCACTCCCGATTACATTTCTACCACTGGTTAGTTGATTACACTCCAATCTCATGCAATTGATCTGTCACTGTAAGATGACATCCTTCATGCACATATTCAGGACCCTGGGCGTGGCTGAACACGTTTTTGATGTGAAAATCCATGGAAAATCTGTTTCATGGCACTTGTTCAACGTTGGTGGCGCCCGTGGACAGCGTGACTCGTGGGTTCCGTACTTCGATGATGTCAACACAATTATATTCATTGCACCAGTCAGCGCTTTTGATCAGGTGAGGATCAGGCATGGCTGTCATTCATATCTATTGAACTTCTTTTGCATAGTACCTAGAAGAGGATCCTGGGACAAACTGTATTGAGGATTCCATTCAATTATTCACTCAGATTTGTTCCAATTCGCTGTTAAAGATGTTGTAAA
>QLOM01008598.1:0-13135 GCA_003313785.1 Termitomyces sp. MG148
CGCCTAGTCATGTGTCGTTCGCGTCGCGCCTGGTCGCCTGAGTGAGCCGCCAAACTGTTATCAACACAAGTCGCTAATTATAGCTTTTGCTGCACTGAGCCCAGCCCCGGTCTTATCACCGTCAGACCACTGTATGGAAGATCTAAGCAATACTCCTATTTGCTCGCTCTGTCTGTCCATCCATCTGCAGATGGAACAAGGTTAACATGAGCAGTTTAGCTCCCAGGAGCTTGTGCAGCTTCCACCATCAATGAGACGTGAACTTTGCATCTCTATTAGAACTTGGAAGGCCGTGTAGCCTTACAATCTCCTTCAAGTAAATCCAGGATAATTTGGACGCAGTAGTGGTTGTGTGCACCGGTATCAGGTGCACCATCCTGGTCATGCAGCAAATTACCACCCAAAGGTAATTGTAACCTTTGGATTCAGGGAACAAACTAACAAAATCCATTCTAATGGAGTCCCAAGGTTTTGTTGGGATAGGCAGAGAATGCAACTTTCCTGCAGGTTTCTTATTGCTGGTCTTTGACCGCTAGCAGGCCTTGCAGGTCTGACAGAACTTTGTCACTTCCACCTGCATCTGAGGCCACCAGTACCACTGCTTCAGGTATTTAAATGTCTTGTTGGTCCCAAAGTGACCAACACTCTCATGAGCTTGAGTGACAATCTGGGTAATGATAGTTCAATTGTGTGGTAGACATACCACTTTACATCCTTGAACATTCATTATCCTGATCATTGCATCCTCATCCATGCTGAAGCATGGGTGAGCTAAGGTGTTTTGCTGGATCTCAGCAAGAAATGAGTCTTGGTTGTATTTTCTATATACAGCACATAGAAACTCATTGCTTTGAGGTACAGAAGAGTCAGCATACTCTCCTGCTGGCACCAACGCATCTGCAAGGGTAATGCCTTGGCCAGATGGTTCAAGGCCTCCACCTTCCACATTGTGATTTAATGTTACTATCACCTTTGGCTGAGCTTGCTCAAGTTGCTCAGTCTCTATGTCTTGGGCTTTGTGCCACTTCTGCAAGTGTCAACTTTGTCAAAGTTTGTTTGCTTGCATGGCCCAAAGCTCCACTACATGCTCCTTCACTTCCTTGTAACAATGATATGGCAGATCATTGCCTTGGAGATCAATGCAAATATCCACATTGACATATTTATGCATGTTGTGGTGTTTGCTAACTCTGTCACTCTCAAAGTATCTTAAGAGACAGTTGGCAACCTTATTCAATTTGCCTTTGACATCTGTAATGTCAAAGTTGTATCTCAACATGTAGTCAATCCACTGACATTGCTGAGGGGACAGAGTTGCTTGAGTCTTGAAGAACTCAAGCACTTTGTAATCTGTAATGATGTGGATCTTGTATTCCATCAACTTGTCTTCCTACTTGAGGAGTGCCTCAAGTATTGCCAGTGTCTCCAACTCATGGATGGCGTCATTCTACTGTGCCAAGGTGAACTTCTTTGACATGAACCTGGCTGGTCAGCAAGTCTACCAGGAGCTTCT
Organism: Termitomyces sp. MG148; assembly: GCA_003313785.1. NCBI lineage: Eukaryota > Fungi > Basidiomycota > Agaricomycetes > Agaricales > Lyophyllaceae > Termitomyces > Termitomyces sp. MG148. The sequence goes on from QLOM01008598.1 coordinate 1,514, forward strand.
CTGGCCATACATTGCACTAACTCCTGTCTTCAATGCATCGCAGATGAGCCAGATTGGCTCATCATGCCTGGAGTCAATTAGCCAAATAACTGAAGTCTTTGAGCAGATCCATTTGATCATTTCAAAGCAACACTGGTGTATGGGTCTCCATATGAATGGAGCCCTGTTCTGTGTAATGGACATCAATAGTCTAGTATACACTGTTATATTGGGCAAACAATTGCCGATATAGTTCACCAGTCCAACAAATCATTGAACATTGTTATAAGTCCATAGCACGTGCCACTTGCATATGCGGTCAATTTTGTCCTGGTCAGGGTGAATACCCTGACTGTCAATCTTGTGTCCGAGGCAATCCACTGTCTTGGCATACAACTTGGATTTCTTCCATATGAGGTAGAGCAAATTGGACCTCAATTGTAATTATTTGAATATAACACAAAGATGTTTTTCATGTTCTTTGATTGAATTGGAATAGATGAATATGTTGTCTAAATATATGGTAGACAAATCTACTGATCACATCCCAAAAGATAGAAGTCATCAACCTCTGAAACATGGCAGGAACATTGCAGTTTCCTATCTGCATTATATTGCTGACATATGTTCCTGTTATCAACGAGAATACTGTCTTTGGAATGTCGGACAAGCGAATTCTCACTTGTTTGTATGCATCCATCAAGTGAATTTTTGACCTGAACTTTGCTCTCACTACGTCTTCCCAAACCACTTCCTGATCTGGAAGTGGCATGACATCCTATACCGTGTTATCATTGCATTTGCATGCATCCAACGCAGTCTTCAAGGTACCATCCTTCTTTGGAATGCACAGTAATGGTGCACCTTGAGAGGCTGGTCTTGCCTCCCACCACTGAGCTCTCAAGTACCAATTGGTCTTGTCTCTGAGCTACTGCTGTAGCACCATTGGATATTGTGGCAAATGGTACTTATAGACTTTACTTTCATCAATAAGGTTGATTTTGTAGTTGACTTCATGCCAAGAAGGTAATTCCTCCTTGGTTCCATTCAAGATGTCTGCAAATTCCTGCTGCCACTACAGCTGCAGGTTCAAAATGTTTTCCTTTGTAAAACCAATGGTTTTACTTTTGCATTTCAGTCCTATGTCTCAACATGGATGTATGGTTACCTTTGCTTGTGCCACTAGATGAGCATACTTTCCTTTGAAGGCAGTAATCCTCAGCTCACTCTCATCTGATATGTGCAGTTGCACAGGTGCAATTCTTTTGCTTCTCTGCAGTATCACAGAGAGTTCATTGAAGAACACCTTACTCAGTGGCAAGATCTTGTTGTCACTAGCCTAACAATACAATTCTTCTTTTGGCATTAAGCATGGTCCATTCCACACATACATTGATGCCACAAATTCATTCCACTTGGCAGGCATTTATGGATTGAATGCTCACTCAAACATGGGATGAGGTACAGGACGATCTCAGATTGACCTATTTATGCTTGTGGAGGATGTCTTATCCTCCATCACCATCTGATTACTGCTTGACACAAGGTCTTCAACCTTGATTTTTGACAACATTGGCTGGCATTCCATGCTAGACATGTGCTGAGGCCTTTTGTCTTCAGGCTTACACTGCTTTTTACACTTTTTCTTGGGGCTTTCTCCTCTCTTCAGAGTACGTTTGTACTTTAAAGCCTTGCTCTCCAGCACCATCAGTGCTGGACTATTTGCTGGCAAGCTCACACAAGCTTGCTCCTTGTCCTCTCCATCCTCTACAGTGTGTGCTTTCCTGTCACCGTCTAGTCAGTTCTGCCTGATTAGCAGCTTTTTCTCCATGGCACAATGTCAATGAAGACATCCATTGCTATTGTCCATGGTGATCCATACTGCAGAGATAGCATTGCCATCTACTACTATCTTGTTCTTCTTGAAATCAAGAAGAACATTGTGCTTCCTCATATAGGAAGTCCCAATTATCATGTCGTAGCAATCAAAATTTGCTACGGCCAGATACTCCTTAGTCCTTGACTTTGCACAGACAATTGTTGCCTGTGTACCAAACTGCACTGCAGCTCTGCTGCCCACAGTGACTAGCAAAAGGAGTAGTGGCTCTTTCAGCTCGCTCACATACACATCATGCACTTGACAAAACTGAGGTGTCACTCCAGTAGTTATGCTCCCTGAGTCCCACAAAGTCCATGCCTTGTGGCCATTCACCTCAATGTATAACGCAAGGCACCCCTTATCCTCATGCTTCAACACTGGCCTTGCCAGTTTCTCTAGAACCTTGCAAAGGTGTACCTTATATACCTTCACGTTGGCAGCTCCAATTGGCTGGTTGAGTGCATTGGCCAGGTAGTCAGTCAGAGCTCTCAATGAACTCTGAAATCAGACTCTTGAGCATAGAAGTCGTTGTCCTATACGTCAACCTCAACATACTTGTTATTCAACAATTTTTCTTGGTTAGAGGCATTCTTAGCCTCTGGTGCATCTTTGATGAGGTTATCCACCTCATTGTCCTCAATATCAGGTTCATTACCTGAATCTACCCCATCATCATCAGGGATAGCTGTTTGTGCCATGCGTACATATGCACACGGCTTGGCCACTGTCAGGGGACAGATCCTTGGACCGTCCACCCTAGCCTTGCTTAGTCTGTGTTGACGTTGGCACCCACATCTAGCCACCATCTAGACCACTCCGGCCCTATTCTGCTCCATCCCTGTCTTGGCATCGACACTTGGCAGATCAGCTGGTCTTTGGACTCACTCTACTTGCTGGCAGGCCTTTATTCCATTGGCCGGCTTACTCATGCTGACTGTTGCTTACTCATTAGTGCTTAGTACATACCAGCCCTATTAGTCAATACACCGTAGTCATAGTATATCTAATGTAGTATACAAGTAGGACTGGTGGATGGAACATCCCCAGTCCTAGCAATAGCATTGCTTCTGAGTCTATACATTAGCATTACTGTGAGCTCCTCAGTGACGACCTTGCCTTCTGCTCTTGCCCTCCTACTCCACCTCTTGTGGGTGGCCTGCTTTCTTGCCTGCCAGTTGCTTGTCACTGTGCTTGCTCAACACTTGCCCCACTTGGTGGTTGGCTTGAGTGGTTGATGCGTCTGCCTGGCTTTCCACAATAAAGCATCTCCTTACAGCCACTGGCCATCCACCACTCTCTGGGCATTTATTTGCATCATGTCCAGGTTGCTCACATTTGAAGCAGATATTCATTGCAAAGGGGCAACTTGCTTCAATCCTTGAAAGTGCATGTCTTTACAATGTCAGCAGCCTGTTTTGGTTGAGCCCCATCATGGTGTAGTCCTTATTGAGGGTCCTGTACTGGTTGGTCCTGCCTATCCATTGGGTGGTCAGTGTGGAAGTATCACTCTCGGCCAGGTGCTGATCTAACTACAAACTGAGGGTTTGTGTCACCAACCATTTTCTTCTGACAGGCCTAGAAGGTGCCTACCTTCTGAGGTTCAGGCCGTTTTGTCAGGCAAGTCTTTGAGCGGTGCAGCTCAAAGTGCTTTGATCTTGTGGGCTTGCTTGTAGCGCAATGCATATTTTACAAATTCCTCCACAGTATTTACTTTAGGCAATAGCACTTTGTTGCAGATGAGAGATTCTCTCATTGCATCAGATATACCACACAGGAATGTGTCTATCATTACTCAGTTGTCTGAGTAAATTAACATGTTCTGTGCATGGTCAATCAAGGTGTCATAGAAACCTTAAACTCCCAATTTCTCCATGTAGGAGGTTGTAATAAATGCCTGTCTTGCATCCTGCATTGTGGATGCACTTACAAAACAATTATACAATTTAAGGCTCACATCCTTGAATGTTCACTGCTGCCTTGCATGATTATAGTGCAAAACATGATGCTGGAACCAATTCTTGGCAGGTTCTTTCAAGAACTTAGAAAGAACAAATACTCATTCTCAATCTAGACGGTCACCACTATACTGGCAAGCTGCCAGATAGTTGCACATGTCCATTGTCCAATTTTCCAAGTTACTGAACTTGGACTTGCCTTGATATGGATTGATATGTTTTGATTCCACCTTTTGTGGTTTTATACCTCTGGTAGGCACAATTCTATGCCTACCGCATCATCAATGATGCTACTGAGGTGCTAGTGCATATTTTCATTATACACCTTTGTCACCTCAGTTAATCTGGGTGTTTTATTCCTGCCTTCAGCAGGAAGTACCACAAAAAACGCTTGTACAGGTTGCTGACCTGTATAGTGAGGTCTCCCTGCATCATTCCAGTGAGGTGGACCTTCTTATTCACTTCATTCATCCAATCCTTGTCAGTCAGGGATTCAACTCAGTGATGCAGTAAGAGGATTACCGCTCCCACTGTCTGACTGCATTGTCTATTGGACATATTACTATCTCATTTCATTGATGGGAGTTATCCTATCAAAGACAATACCCTGATCATCAATCCAGAATTGTCCCTGGCAATGCAGGTCTTGGTTTTGCATGTGCTGATAGGCCATATCTGCTAGTGGTACTCAATTGTTCAGTGGTGTTTTCTCCACTGATTCATGTTTGACTTGTGGAGAGATCAATTCCTCTGCTTCCACTTTGTGGCTCTCTATCACTGGGATGGTAGAAACTGACTCAACTGTTGACAGAGGTCTTTCTTGGTGATCTCTGAACATCTGTTGTCACTGTACTGAGGCAAATCTTGCTGCAAACTGTTCTTCTATCTCCTCTGCTTGTTAAGGAGCATAAATACTGCTCATTGCTTCTTCCAGATGCAGAGAAAGCACTGGCTGTGCCTTTATTAGAATACTTGGAATCGAGTTTGCTCCATCTGGCGTCAAGGCCGCAGAGCCTTGATTTTCTTTTCAATACATGTAGGCATGTGCCTCAAGCTCAAAAATCTGAATATATATTTTTCAGGGGACTTTCACTTCTGGAACTTTCTTTTTTAGAACTCTAGAGTTCTCTGAGAATTTCTGAAGATCTCCGGGATGCTACAGCCATTTCCACACCTCCGCCACCTGCGCTGATGTGCCAGGCCATAGCAGAAGAATTCTTAGACTTGTTTTCTTTGGATTTTCCTCTGCCAGGTGATTAGTTGTATTTCCTGTTGTATTGTACTATCTTTAATAAACTTCAGATTTCTCTCTGCTAGTTGTGTGACTCAGCCACAACCTCCAGAGGTTGCCCTTACAGCAGAACAAGTCTCCTAATCCTAGTCTGGAAGCCCCTTATAGCCACCAAACCTTTTCTGGCTCCTATTTGTTGCTTCTCTACTAGGCTTAAGCACTGACATTATCTATGTCTTAGCCAATCACTTCAGAAGCTCTCTTGAACGCTACAGCCTTTAGCAAAGAAGCCCAGACCCACCTGCTCCATCTAGAAATGCAGGTGCAACTCACTCAAGCTTCTCTTACCCAGCACACTGCTGAACTCACTCACCTCCGCCAAACCACTAAAACCATCTCTGATTTCCTCTGCACACTTCTCAAACACCTCACTCCGGCAGCAGCCAACCCTCTGCCACCTACTCTGCTGGTGCAATGCCTTTGCACTACACAATTCCCAACACGTACAATGGTGACCGCACATCCAGGAAATGTTTCCTCCAATCCTGCATCATCTACATTCAACTCTGCAGCAACAACTTCATTTCCAACAAGCTGAAGATCACGTGGGTCCTGTCTTATATAAAGTCAGGACAGGCAATTGCCTATGCAATGAGGGTTTTCCAACACCCTGGTGGCGTTGGAAGCTTCATGGACTAGGCTGAGTTTGAACAGGAGTTCCAAGATGAGTTCTTGTAAGAGCAATGCTTGACGTCTGTGAAACTCCTTCCACAGAGTCGGCAATGCAAGGGGCAAGCAAGAGTTGAACAAGCGCAGAGGCAGGAAAGAGTCAGACAAAAGGCAAGCAAGGCTAACAGAGGGTCGGATGGCGCTAGATAAGCTTATAGTCAGTTCAGTGGATAGGCCAGAAGAATACTGCTATTGTTCAGCCTAGGAATATTCTATTCCACAGGCTGCCTATATATACTATATCAGTGGCTGTGCTATTACCAATACTATTTACTAATTGGGCCCCAGTATGTAAAGGAGTATGACTAACAATAATTGATGCTGAGTAAGGTTCGGGCATATGATTCATCAAGGCTGACTACTACAAGACAGAAGGGGAAAGGGTGGGCCAAGCACCAGTCGGATCTGCTAGGAATAGGCATATTGTCAGACTAAGCTTGGAATAGGGTTGGACACGGTCTGGAGACCAGTCCTCTGACAGTTCTTCCCCCAGAACCCAGCCAAAACCGCCGTGCTGGTCCTGCAAAACAGGGATTAGTACGGCCAAAGAAAGCAATTCCTGGACAAGTACATTGACTTGTTCCATGCGCTGGTAGAGCAGGCCAAGTATCCCAACGGCCTGTAGCTGTGCCTGACTAAGGGCTCCATCTTGTAAGGGGATGCTCTATTGTGGAAAGCAAAGCAGACACATCAACTACTCAAGCCTACCACCAAGTGGGTCAAGTATCAAGCAAGCACAGTGACAAGCAACTGGCAGGCCAAAAGGCAGGCCACCAACAAAGGGTGGAGCAGGAGGGCAAGAGCAGAAGGCAAGGTTGTCACTGAGGAGCTTACAGTAATGCTAATGTGTAGACCAAGAAGCAATGCTATTGCTAGGACTGGGGATGTTCCATCCACCAGTCCTACTTATATACTACATTGGATACACTATGACTATGGTGTATTGACTAATAGGGCCGGTATGTACTAAGCACTAATGAGTAAGCAATAGTCAGCATAAGTAAGCCAGCCAATGACATAAAGGCCTGCTGGCAAGTAAAGTGGGTCCAAAGACCAGCTGACCTTCCAGGTATCAATGCCAAGACAGGGATGGAGCAGAATAGAGCCAGAGCAGTCTGGATGATGGCTAGATGTAGGTGCCAACATCAACACAGACTAAGCAAGGCTAGAGTAGACAGTCCAAGGATCTGTTCCCTGACACATCTGGTCCTGATGGAGCACATTGACAACCTTGCAGAAGAATGCCCAGCAGACAATCAGATCCTGTCCTGGTAGCAGGTGGCTTAGGAGCAGTGGCAACTCATGGAGCTCAAGCAGAACCTCTGCAAGGCTGCAACCTCCACCTCCTCCTTGCGCTTCCCTGTTTTGCTCTCTCACTGACTATTTGCCCTGCCCCCAGTAATACTGTTGACAGCGCTTTTGGTACCTCCAATGCTACTCCTGGGCACTCCAATGAACGTGGACACTTCTTGGCAACACGCGCCTCTCCTGCTCTCCTGCCAATGCTATGGCGCCCAGGGCCACCACCACTGCCCCCGGGGCCTCAAGGTCTGATATCTGTCCCTGCCTAGCAGCCTGCAATGTGGCTGGGATCCCTTCTCCAAATGCTCCTGCCCCGAAGAGCATGCATGAGGCCCCTCTTGTTGCTGGAGAGTCAGAGGAGTTACAGGAGGGTTTTTAAGGACACAACGGGTGAAAAGTATGTCCTCCTAACTGGTTTAAATGTCTGTCAGTAAAAGGAATCAATACAACTTCTGTCAACAACTCAGTCTTTCCAACCATAAGCACTATCTCTGACATACTCAATGGCTCTCCTAAGCTCTCCTCAACCACTCCCCAGGCATGCACTCCTGCCTGGGAATGCCACCTCCCCTGCCGCTACATCATAGCGTTCATCCCATTGCCAAACTTACTCCAGATGAACATGGAGATCAAAACTACTGACACACAGCAAACCTGGAGCATAGTCACCCTCCTGGACTCCGGAGCAACCAGACTCTTCATGGATGCTAGCTACGTGGAGCGGCACCAGCTCACAACTCGGCTTCTCCTATCCCTCATCCCGGTGTACAACATCAATGGCACTTGTAACAAAGCAGAATCCATCAAGTCTATGGTGGACCTTGTTCTGTGCTACAAATCCCATGCAGAGCGCACCACCTTTGCAGTTACAAGCATTGGCAAACAGGGAATAATTCTAGGATTTTTCTTGCTCTGAAAGCACAATCCGGAGATTGACTGGGCCTCAGGAGAAATTAGCATGAGTTGGTACTCCTGGCATTGCGCCACCTGTGCAAACAAAGTGAAGAAGGAGCAGCGCATTGTGATGCAGGAATGCGCAGCTATCCAGGCATGTTGGGTGGGATACCTCCCATTTGCGGATCTCAACCTGCTGGACCCCCCGCCTCTGGCGTTTCCTCATAAAGAGGTCTTCTACAAGGACAGCAGACATAGCAGAGGGGACCCCAGCCAGAGAAAAGAACATGAGGGGGAGTTCCTACCCACCCTGGACCTGGAGCTTCCAGACAAAGCCATCAAGGTAGGAGACTGCATCTACGCCACTATACTACAACCTCCACCGTTTGCAGAGGAGATCCGGGCCAGCCAGACCACTTCCTAGCAGCTGGCTCAGGCCTTCACAGCAAACGCCTCTTCAAGGGCCTTCTAGAATGCGGTCTCTGACCATCTGCACAACTTCAAGGATGTCTTTTCCAAGGCCTTATTCAACTCCCTTCTGGAACACAAGCAGTGGAACCACACTATTGAAATTCTGCCAATTTCAAAGCTGGCCAACTGCAAGGTTTATCCACTCATGCACAAGGAGCAGGATGAACTCAACACATTCCTCCAGGAGAATCTAGAGTCCAGACAAATCTGCCTCTCAAAGTCCCCAATGGCCTCTCCAGTGTTTTTTTATCAGAAAGAGGGATGGCTTCCTTTGGTTGGTGCAGGACTATTGCATACTCAATGCAATGACTGTCAAGAACCACTACCCACTTCTCCTCATCTCAGAACTAATCAACAACCTCCGGAGTACATGCTACTTCACTAAGTTGGACATTCACTGGAGCTACAACAATGTGCACATCCAGAAGGAAGATGAGTGGAAGGCAGCTTTTCAAACCAACCATGGACTATTTGAACCCCTGGTGATGTTCTTTGAACTCACCAACAGCCCCAGCACCTTCCAGACCATGATGAATGACATATTCTGGGACCTCATAGCCAATGGCATGGTATGCATGTATCTTGACAACATCCTCATCTACACTAAGACATTAGAGGAACATCACCGGATCATGCGAGTCATTCTGGACCACCTCCACCAACACCAGCTCTACCTCAAGCCGGAGAAGTGTGAGTTTGAGCAGACCTGCATTGAGTACCTTGGACTCATCATCTCCCATGGCATGGCGGAGATGGACCTGGTGAAGGTGGCTGGTGTCATGCAGTGGCTGGAATCCTGGAACAAGAAGGAAGTACAGGCCTTCTTGGGGTTCACCAACTTCTACTGGCAGTTCATCCAGGACTTCTTTCACCACACTCGGTGTCAGGAGACCAGTCTTCGGACCGTGTCCAACTCTATTCCAAGCTTAGTCCAACGATATGCCTATTCTTAGCAGATCTGACCAACTACTTGGCCCACCCTTTTTCCTTCCGTCTTGTAGTAGTTCTTGATGAGTCATATGCCCAGATCTTACTCAGCATCAATTATTGTTAGTCATACTCCTTTACATACTGGGGCCCAATTAGTAAACAGTATTAGTAATAGCACAGTCACCAATGTAGTATATATAAGCCGCCTATGGGATAGAATATCCCTAGGCTAAACAATAACAGTGTTCTTCTGGCCTATCCACTGAACCGATGATAAGACCTGGGCTGGGCTCAGCACAACAAAGCTATAATTAGCGACTTTTGTTGATAGCAGCTTGGCGGCTCACTCAGGCGATCAGGCACGACGCGGACGACACATGACTAGGCGACCAGGGATGTTTGGCGCACGGGACTTCTGGACCATGGGACTTGCCCACCTGACTGTTAATGCACGGACCGAACACATGACCTCAGGCTCAATAACAGGTCACCAATCAAAGATAGCCGGCGCCTTATAAGATTACGCGTTTAACGACTTGCCGACGGCTATCAGCAGGTCGTCACTTCTTTAGCCCTGGTGCCTAGCGGTTAGCGACGCTTATCTTTACCGACGCTTAGCGACTTTGGCAACGCCAGTCCTCTTGATTGTTTCAGACCCCAGGATAGTCACCGTTTATTTGACTGCTTTCAGTGCTCACTTGGTGACTTAGCGCTTGCCGACTGATAGACGCCACGGGTTAGCTATTTCACATTCTATTCTTCTTGTCATAATCCATTCCCCATTTTGTTACTTAGCGACTTATAGTTTAATTAACACGGCGACTTAGCGCCTATAAATACTGTACATATTTTGTCTTAGGAGCATCAAATTCCATCCCCACAGTTCAGATCACAACTTGCACACACTAAGTTCCTCGGAGTTGCCAAGGGACTTACTGTTTTTACCGACTACACTAAGCTTGCCGCTTCTTCGCCAGTCTTGCCGACTGTCTAGGTGCTATACAAGCACACTTCAACTACGTTACGTCGCCAAGTCCTTGCCGACTATTGGCACCCTAGCGCCTCGCAGGCTACATGGCTTAGATCACTAAGCACCTTTTTTCTAATTACTCAATTTTCCTTAACAAACTAAGTCTCTGGGACCCTGCCCGGACTCCCTCTCAACTAGCAACCGCCCAACGCATTACCTTTCACAGTAGCTAGGTACCGTTTACCCTTGACAGTACTTAGCAACTTTTGGGCATCATCACCGACCATAAGCTTATCTAGCACTGTCTGACCCTCTGTTAGTCTTGTTTGCCTCTTGCCTGACTCCTGCCTGCCTCTGCGCTTGCTCAACTCTTGCTTGCCCCTTGCATCGCTGACTCTGTGGAAGGAGTTCTGCAGACATCAAGCGTTCCCCTTACACAATCGAGGATGGACTCCAGCTCCCCAGTACAAGCCTGGAGACTGTGTCTACCTAGACGCCTCCAACATTGCAACCACTTGACCATTGCAGAAGCTCTCACATTGGCAACTGAGACTGTATGTGGTCAAGCGGCAGGTCGGACCCCTCGTGTACCAACTCCAACTGCCTGTTGGGATGCATCAACTGCACCTGGTCTTGACCATGGTCAAGCTCCCTCCTGCCCCAGACAATCCCATCCCTGGCCAACAAGCTCCTCCTCTGCCACCTCCTGTCCTCGCCAACAACAGAATAGAGTATGAAGTGGAGAAGATCCTGGACAGCCATCTATTCCAGTGCAAACTACAGTACAAGGTCAAGTGGAAGGGCTACAGTATTAAAGACAACTCCTGGAAACTTGCCAAAAATATTCACGTGCCTGCCCTTGTCTAGGACTTCTACTGCAACCACTCCTTGGTGCCCCAAGTCATCTGCAGCCTCTACCCCATCTCCTCAACCGACCGCACTATTTGCAAACTGTTCTACCTGATATGTCAAGACGCCGCAGAAGAAGGGTGATGTCAGGGGACTTCTATTTCTAGAACTTCCTTTTTTGGAACCCCAGAGTTCTCTGGGGATTTCTGGAGATCTCCAGGATGCTCCTGTACCTTCTAAGAAGTACTGTACAGTCATTCCCATGCCTTTGCCACCTGTGCTAATGCGCCGCACCATGGCAGAGAGATCCTTAGACTTGTTCTCTTTGGATTTCCCTCTGCCAGGTGATTAGTTGTATTTCCTGTTGTATTGTACTATCTCTAATAAACTTTGGATTTCTCTCTGCCAGTTGTGTGACTCAGCCACAACCTCC
>QLOM01008611.1:0-12944 GCA_003313785.1 Termitomyces sp. MG148
TTTTGTATAGTCATGTTATTCGTATATGTCAATCTAACCTAATACACACACGTCGTTATGGGAATAAATGGTCCGAGAACACCGACCTAGGATCTTCACAATATCCGGTGGCACACCTGACGAGAGCAAATGGGTTGTCCCACCGATGCGAAAACAGTGGCCCGTGATCACCGGCAGTTTCAGCGTCCGCCAATGAGTAAACCGACGTCGAGAGAGGAAGAGTGATAAGGTGTGTACCGGGTCAAAAAGGGAGAGCTCGAGAGAGCCGGTCCCGTGTTTATTTTCGTATGTGACAGAGTGCGGCTACCCTATAAACGTCGGAGACGTTGAGCGTAGCGATGAAAACATACATTTTAGTCCAAGTATCAGACCATGAAATTAGTCTTCAAAACTCCGTCTGCGTGCGCAAGGGCGGATTGAAGACCAGACGTAGATCGTTGCTTTATAGCAACAATTAGTGTTGGTTACACCAAGAAATGTGTCCGCAAGGACAAACCTAAGGACTGGGTCACCAGTTCCATTGTGTCACTTCGCCTGCTTAGCGCAAGGGCGTGTAGGACAATGGGATGTTTTCGGATGTATCGTTGGAAGGCATCTGAGGACCACCGTCCTGCAGCCTGTATTACTGCTGGTGGTGCACCTATTTCCGCGAGGAAAGTCGCCCCTCCTGCTCGCAAAGATTGACCGGCAATGTCGGTACCAAAAAACGCACGCAAACGTATGAAAAAGGATTGCGTAGAGATCAATCCATCCTCCCTCAGCCAAAGTTCACAACGGAGGTGGAATCTTGAAAGGCGACTGTTCCAATAGTGGATGAAGTGCCTCCTAGGATTGGATGCATGCTTAGTCTTCCGGATAGATAAAGACTTCTCCAAGCCCCTTAGAATTTTCCTATGGAAGTGCGCCCATGATGCGTACAAAGTTGGTTTGTATTGGGATAGAGCGTCTATGGCCCCAGACTTGAAATCCAGAAGAACCTGTAAGCACGACAATGAGATTGACTCACTGGCACACATTATAACTGAATGCACTTGTAATGGCCAAGCCATAGTCTGAGACCTTGTGAGAAACATGTGGTCCAGGAAAACTGGGGTAGACCTCCAGAGACCAGCCCTAGAGTCCATACTGGGAAGCGCCCTGACTACTATGCGAGACAAAGATGAACGACCTTCACTAAGCCTTTCCTGCCTATTCAAAATTACCCTGACAGAGGCGGCCCACTTCATCTGGGCGCTTAGATGCTGTCACGACCCACTCCCGGGCCTAAGCTCCGGGCCCGGGCCACCCCCACACACTCCCCGGCAAACCACTCACACGACCCCCAGCTCGGGACAAACTCCACAATCACCCAACGCAGCCATCATGTCATACCCTGACCGACCCTGGCACTTCCCTGGACATCACCAACGAACCCCGGTGCTCCTGGACATCACTGACAAACCCTGGTGCTCCCGGACATCACTGACAAACCCTGATGCTCCCGGACATCACCGATGACCCCCGGCAATCCCCAGTGCGACAGCACGGCAATCCACGCATCACCCGACGCATCAGGCATCATCATGCATCATTCAAAGCATCATGCATAGCCATGCACCACCCAATGCATCATGCTACGCATCATGCATCACCCCGTGCATCAGTCCACACATCATACATCGCAACGCATCAATTCCAGCATCATGCCTCACCACATCCTCTTATCGCGCCACGTCCTCCCTTGTGCGGCGCCACCGCAACTCCCAAGCAGCAGCACCACTACCATCCAACACCCATGGGGCTCCCTTTGTCTTCCTATGTGCTCCGGAATGCCACCCAAGCCTTGGGAGTAGGCCTCAGACCCGGGGCTGGGACCCCGGACCTTACTCGACGTGTAGTCAGTATATAAGTGTAAAGGGAACGCTTAATGTCTGTGGAACTCCTTCCACAGAGCCAGCGAGCACTGGTGACAAGCCGAGCAGGCGTAGAGGCAGGCAAGAGTCAAGCAAGGGACTGGCAAGGCTAACTGAGCAGTTGGACGTCGCTAGAGAGCTTACAGTAGGTTCAGTGTGTAGGCCAGAAGAACACTGCTATTGTTCAGCCTGGGGATATTCTATCCACAGGCTGCCTATATACTACATTGGTGGCTGTGCTATTACTAATACTGTTTACTAATTGGGCCCTGGTATGTAACGGAGTATGACTAACAATAATCGATGCTGAGTAAGGTCCATGCATATGACTCATCAAGGCTGACTACTAAGAGACAGAAGGGGAAAGGGTAGGCTGAGCGGCCAGTCGGATCTGCTAGGAATAGGCATATTGTTGGACTAAGCTCGGAGTAGAGTTGGACACGGTCCGGAGACCGGTCTCCTGACAATAAGTCCCACCATAGCACCTAGTACAGTAGTCTTGATATTGCCCACACTTCCCGGTTTCTCTTGTATCGCTCTAGTCTTGTATATTTGTCTTGTACTTGTCTCCATCTCCATTGTCTTGTACTTGTCTCTACTTGTCTTTGCTATCTCTTTTCAATCTATTCTTCTTTTCCCAGCTCCGTCAACTCAGTTCTCTTCCATTTCTTCTCACCAGTCTCCTGGTTTCCCCGGCCTTCAGCCTAATTGGCCCAGCTCTGCCAGAGTTTGGCTCCGCAACCATTCAACCTTAAAACCTTGTCCACGTGATCACTCTTTGCGCCATTCCTGTGACACAGCCACCAGCACATCAGCAGCTCCGCTGATTGTCCCGGAAGCCCCTTGTCTACTTATTCGCCCCCGGCGCTTGCTCTCCACTTCCTGCACCCCGGCGCACTTCACCCAGCAAAATCCCAGCCCTGGCGCGCTTTCCTGTGCCCTGGCGTATCTCATCTACCCCGGTAGGCCTCTGTTATGTCCGTAACCCCTTGAGTCTGCTTTGTAAGGCCTTGCCCAGACTTGCTGAGCCTCTGGGTCAGCAGAACCTGACAGATGCAAACAATGATAAGACCTGGGCTGGGCTCAGCGCAGCAAAGCTATAATTAGCGACTTTTGTTGATAGAAGTTTGGAGGCTTACTCAGGCAATCAGGCGTGACACGGACTGCACATGACTAGGCGACCATGGGATGTTTAGCGCATGGGACTTCTAGACCACGGGACTTGCCCACCTGACTGTTAGTGCACGGACCACACACATGACCTCGGGCTTGATAACAGGTCACCAATCAAAGATAGCCAGCGCCTTATAAGATTACGCGTTTAAAAACTTGCCGGCGGCCATCAGCAGGCCGTCACTTCCTCAGCCCTGGTGCCTAGCAGTTAGCAGCGCTTAACTTTACCGACGCTTAGCAACTTTGGCGACGCCAGCCCCCTTGATTGTTTTAGCCCCCAGGATAGTCACTGTGTATTTGCCTGATTTCAGTGCTCACTTGGTGACTTAGCGCTTGCCGACTGATAGACGCCACGGATTAGCTATTTCACATTCTATTCTTCTTGTCATAATCCCTTCCCCATTTTGTTACTTAGTGACTTATAGCTTAATTAACACAGCGACTTAGCGCCTATAAATA
Organism: Termitomyces sp. MG148; assembly: GCA_003313785.1. NCBI lineage: Eukaryota > Fungi > Basidiomycota > Agaricomycetes > Agaricales > Lyophyllaceae > Termitomyces > Termitomyces sp. MG148. The sequence continues at coordinate 3,525 of QLOM01008611.1, forward strand.
CTGTACATATTTTGTCTTAAGAGCATCGAATTCCATCCCCACAATTCAGATCACAACTTGCGCACACTAAGTTCCTCAGAGTCGCTAAGAGACTTACCGGTTTACCAACTACATTAAACTTGCCGCTTCTTTGCCAGTCTTGCCGACTGTCTAGGTGCTATACAGGCACACTTCAACTACGTTACGTTGCCAAGTCCCTACCGACTGTTGGCACCCTAGCACCTTGCAGACTACATGGCTTAGATTGCTAAGCACCTTTGTTCCAATTACTCAATTTTTCCTTAACAAACTAGGTCTCTGAGACTCTGCCCAGACTCTCTTTCAACTAGCGACCGCCCAACGCATTACCTTTCACAGTAGCTAGGTACAGTTTACCCTTGACAGTGCTTAGCAACTTTTGGGCGTCATCAAATTGGAGCCCACCACGAGGGACTTTAGGGCAGAATTCCGCCAGAAACTTGTTTGCAACGCCAGCGCCGCCTTCTAGTTCAGTCGGCAGGCGCCACTATCCCTTTCCACATTTTGCTTTCTACTCCCCAGTTACCTGGAGCCTTACCACGTCGCACCTTAGCACAAGAACTTGCCGATTACACAACTGAGCTTACAGTCAACGACATCCCAGACTTTTTCCCCCGCCAACTAGACTTTGACGCTAGCACACCTGGTACTCAGACTCCTCTTGCCGACTTAGCTCAGGGATCACCGCCTAGTCCTATCACCCCATTGTCACAACTATTCAGAACCCCCACTCCCTCACCTCCAGCTTCACCACTTCGCTACCGACAACACCGTTACCGACTCGCACTATGGAGGCAGCTGTCGCTCAGCGCATGCCGCCTCAAAACCACTTCTCTGCCCCCAAATGGGATGAGACAAAACCCTGGGAACTCACTCAATACTTTAAGGAACTCGAATACCTCTTTCGCGACTGCAGCATTACCAACCACACCCAAATGAAGGAATACGCAGCTCGCTATGTATCCTACGACACGGCAGAAACATGGACTGGCCTCAGGGAATTTAGCGCCCCTGTGGCCGCTCTTGGCGACAACCCCCCACCAGCAGCAACTTACGAGGACTGGAAGGCCGCCGTGATTAGGCTCTATCCGGGCGCTGAAGCCTCTACACGTTATACGGTCAGCGAACTTCAGAAATTAGTACAGGACACTTTTGACAACGGCATATACACCCTTGGCACCCTCTCAACTTATTACCGTGACTTCCAGAGAGTTGCCAGGCAGCTTTTACAAAACGGCAAGCTTTACGGGAATGAGGAACATTGCTTATTCCAGCAAGGTATCCCCACGTCACTATGGGCTAGGATTGCTAGACGCCTGGAGATCACTCAGCCTAACCACCACCTGGAGGAGCCCTATAATGTGGACGATGTCTTTGAGGCTGGTAAGTGGATTCTTAAAGGCACGGACACTGGCGTGAGTGCCCCTCGTCCTATTACCGTCCCTGGTGTACTGCCTGTCTCTGCCGCCGCCATTGCTCCCTTACCGACCCCACCGCCAGCCAATTGATACGTGAAGAAAGAAGATCTGGACACCGCCATTGCTGCCGCAATTGCTAGCGCCATGACCCGCATCAAAACCATGATCACCACTAGTCTTACCGCCTCTCGTAATCTCACCCCCGTTAACAACCTCTGCCACTTCTGTGGTGAAGTTGGCCACACTATGACCAGGGGTTGCTGCCCTACTTTGGAAAACCACATTCGCCAAGGACACATTCGCCGGGCTGCTGATGGTAAAGTGGTACTTCTCTCAGGTGCCATCACTCCCAATTATCCAGAACTCAAGTCCTACCAAGAGCACGTGGACGAATGGCACCGTAGAAACCCTGGCAACTTGGCAACTGGCACTCTTACCAGCAACGCTAACCCCAACGCAGAACAAGCTATGCAACAACAGATGGTACTTGAAGTTATGCATTTGGACACTTTTAGCGACTTGGGCAACCTCACTAAAGACGCACGTATTGAAAGCCTAGAAAAGGAATTGGCAATGCTGAAGAACCAAGTCTTTGACGGTGTGGAAATTAAGCAACCTAAACAGCCCCTTAAAGGATACCGTCCTCTAGCACCTGTCACTGCCGACCCCGAGGTCACTTCAGCGCCTACTGTTACACCCGCCGTAACCACCCAACCGCCTAACAACCCTGCCTCCGTTGCTAAACCCACTAACCACGTAACAGATGCTAACAGTGCTCCCTTGCCGCCTCTACACCCTTATGCGGGTTTACCTGCACACTATACTGCGCTCGCCCACCGGAACTTTGCCGCCCCTGACAAGCAACCGGAAGGAGGATACAGACCCACTGCTCCCATATATGACATAGAGAAATCCAACCACGTCTTCAGCCACATCATGAAAACGCCCGTCACCCTGTCAGTAGAAGAACTTTGCAGCATAGCGCCAGACGTAAGAAATCAAGTCAAAACAGTGGTAACCCCCAAGCGCACTCTTCAGGCAACGGTACAAGACGTTAGCAACATAGACAATGCACTACCTGGATTTTCTGTCACTACTGACCCCCAAGCTTATTGACACCAACTTCGCACAACAACTCGCTAATGCCACCTCTGTGGACCCCCCGTGGAATCCTATATCAAGTTGCTAGCGCCAGGAGAAGACCCTGCTATCCTCACCGTCGCTCAAGACTCACAAGCCATATGCTCTATTATGCTCACTGTCGACAGTCACCAGGAAATTGAAGCTATTGTGGATAGCGGGTCTCAAATCATTTCTATGTCAGCTGAAGTCGCCAATAACCTGGGCCTGATCTATGATCCAAGTATTGTTTTAAACATGCAAAGCGCTAATGGCACAGTAGACCGGTCACTGGGACTCGCCAAAAACGTGCCGTGCACAATTGGCGACCTCACATTTTACTTGCAGATCCATATACTACGTTCTCCTGCATATGACATCTTACTTGGTCGATCCTTTGACATTTTAGCGCGCTCCATAGTCAGGACCCTTTCAGATGACGAAACTACCCTCACGATTAGTGACCCCAACTCTGGTGTCCGCCGCACGGTACCGACTTTTTCCAGAGGTTGCCAAAAAGAAAAGCTCACCAAGACACCTGCCTTCACTGAACAACGCCCAGGCCAACACAGGTGTTTTCATCCGCCATCGAGGAGGTGATTAGCGACGATCACAGAGATGTAGCGCTTACGCTAGATTATGACCACCAAAGTGGTCTTGTAAATATTGTTTCAACTGCCTATCTTGATCCCGAAGTACTTTCCCCTTCTTTCAACACTAGCGCTGATGCGCTTAATCACAGTACCAAACCTGAAAACATACAATCCCTTACCAACTCTGCGCTTTCCTACTTGTACCTTACCGCCTCTGATCAATTTGACTGCTTCACTTCTCCTGATACGTATCTTGAAACACTCCCTAATTCCTTACACCCTGCTATTCTTGGACTTACTCACCCTAGCAACCCTGCTAGGGAATCATCCCCTCCCTTACCTACTGCCTCCACCTTTGCTGTTGCTAACACTAATAAATGCAAAGGTGTTCAGGTCAAAAAGAAGTATAAGCCCATAGTGCTTAAAATCAAGCCTGTCGCCAGCATGGTATCCGAAGACTTCAGAATCGAACGACGTATCCTTGGCGATTCACTTGCCAATCTTCCTGCTCTAACCCTGAATCCACCACCCTTTCAGCCGACTGGTTGCTTTACTCAAGAACGTCACCAGCAATTTATTAGCGACCATAACACTGGTTTTCTCACGTCATCAGAGTTGGAGGTGCTTACCGACCTTATGTCCAAACAGAACCAGGCATTTGCCTGGGAAGACTCAGAAAGAGGCAGCTTTCGTACCGACTTCTTCCTGCCTGTGGTCATACCGACTATCCCTCACGTACCCTGGACTGAACACAACCGCCCTATACCACCTGGACTGGAGGCAGAAGTCTGCCAAATTATACGCAGCAAGATCAAGGCAGGAGTATATGAGCCATTGAATAGCGCTTACCGCTCGTGCTGGTTCTGTGTCCTCAAGAAAAATGGTAACCTCAGAATTGTTCACAGTCTGGAGCCACTAAATAGGGTCACCATACGACACTCTGGCGTGCCGCCCTTTCCCGACCATGTCGCTGAATCCTTTGCAGGTAGAATCTGTGGCGCTACCTTAGACCTTTATGTCGGCTACGATGAGCGCCTTATTCACCCTTCCTCACGCGACCTTACCACCTTTCAAACTCCCTTTGGCGCCTTGCGCCTAGTCACCTTACCGATGGGCTGGACCAACTCAGTCCCCATACTCCACGACAATGTCAACTTTATCCTCCAACCCAAAATCTCTGAATTTGTACAAAGCTTCATAGACAATGTTGGCGCTAAGGGTCCCAAAGACTGGCGACTCATTGATGGCCTCCCAGCGACTCACCCCGACAACCCTGGCATTCACCTAGCGCTATGGGACTTCTTCCAGCTTCTTAATTGCATTCTCCAGTGTATGAAGTATTGTGGCAGGACGTTCTCTGGCCACAAGCTTGTCTTATGTGCCCCTTGCTTCAAGATCCTTGGCCATGTCTGCACGCCTAGCAAACGCGTTCCCGACGAGTCATGCTTAGCGCTTCTGGAGCGCTGGAGTACCTGCCATGACCTGTCGGAGGTACGCGCCTTCTTAGGGACTGTTGGCGTCTTGCGCATCTTCATCAAGAACTTTGCCCACCGCACTCACCATCTTAACCGACTCACACGCGCTAACGCTCCATTTGAGTTTGGACCTGAACAAGTTGCCGCACAGAAAGACCTTGTCAAAGCGCTACAGGAAGCACAGCCCCTGGTACCTATTGATTATCAGTCGCCAGACCCAGTCATCCTGGCAGTGGACACCTCTTGCATTGTGGTTGGTTTCTTTCTCTGCCAATGCCTTAGCGACAACAGGAAGCAGAGGCGCTACAACCACTTTGGGTCCATTACGCTAAACGACAGAGAATCTTGCTACAGTCAGGCTAAACTTGAACTCTATGGCCTCTTTAAGGCTTTCCAGGCGCTAAGAATGTATCTCATTGGCGTGCGCAACCTCATTGTAGAGGTGGACACTAGGTACATCAAAGGTATGCTGCAGAACCCTGACATACAGCCCTCCGCCAGCATGAATCGCTGGATAGTCGCTATTCTGATGTTCCACTTTGAACTTGTACACGTCAAGGGCACTTACCACGGGCCTGATGGGCTCTCCCAACACCCGTTGCAGCCTACCAACCCTACGCCAGACCGTAGCAACGACGACACCTTTGACAACTGGATTGATCGCTTGCATGGGTTCATGCATCTTATACAACTTCCTATTTGGCTGCTCCGTAGCGACCAACCAGCTAGCGCTTACTTACACCCCATTATTCCCTACCAACCAACCCCCTTCACAGCCCCTCTCACATTCTTTACCGCAAACCTTACAAACCAGTCGCCAACTCTCAGACGTGTTGAGGAACCCAAACCTCTACGAGAAAACAGTGCCAACCTCGCCTACAATTCAGTGCCCAGGAGCGCTAAAGCCCAAGCAGACGACAACCGCCTAGACACCATTAAGGTTTGGTTGGATACCCTTAAGCACCCTGACCATCTTAGCGACAATGAGTATGCCACCTTCATATGATATGCCACCAATTTCTTTACAAGCGACAATCGACTTTGGCGACGCAACAAAGATGGTGCTCACAAATTGGTGGTACAGCCTAGCGACCGACTCAAGATCCTACACGCTATGCATGACGACTTAGGCCACAGGGGACTTTATGCTACACGTGCTATCCTGCTAGAACGCTTCTGGTGGCCCCATGTCAGAGCTGACGTCGCTTGGTACGTCAAGACTTGTTACCTGTGCCAGATTCAACAGACACGCCGACTACTCATTCCACCGACGGTCGCTACGCTAGCGCCTCTCTTCAGCAAGATTTATATTGACACCATGCACATGCCCAAATCGGGTCGCTACAAGTATATCATACAAGGTTGCTGCTCGCTTGTACACTGGCCAGAGTTCAGGATGTTACAAAGAGAAAACACTGACGCCATAGCTAAGTGGTTATTTGAAGACGTTATTTGCCGCTGATGATGCCCAAAAGTCGCTAAGTACTGTCAAGGGTAAACGGTACCTAGCTACTGTGGAAGGTAATGCGTTGGGCGGTCGCTAGTTGAGAGGGAGTCCGGGCAGGGTCCCAGAGACTTAGTTTGTTTTAAGGAAAATTTAGTAAAGAGAGAAAGGTGCTTAGCGATCTAAGCCATGTCGCCTGCGAGGCGCTAGGGTGCCAATAGTCGGCAAGGACTTGGCGACGTAACGTAGTCGAAGTGTGCTCGTATAGCACCTAGACAGTCGGCAAGACTGGCGAAGAAGCAGCAAGCTTTAGCGTAGTCGGTAAAGATAGTGAGTCCCTTGGCGACTTCGATGAACTCAGTGCACGCAAGTTGAGATCTGAACTGTGGGGATGGAATTCGATGCTACTAAGACAAAATATGTACAGTATTTATAGGCGCTAAGTCGCCGTGTTAATTAAACTATAAGTCGCTAAGTAACAAAATGGGGAACGGATTATGACAAGAAACATAGAATGTGAAATAGCTAACCCGCGGCGTCTATCAGTCGGCAAGCGCTAAGTCACCAAGTGAGCACTGAAAGTAGCCAAATGAACGGTGACTATCCTGGGGTCTGAAACCATCAAGGGGGGCTGGCGTCGCCAAAGTCGCTAAGCGTCGGTAAAGGTAAGCGTCGCTAACCGCCAGGCACCGGGGCTGAAGAAGTGGCGACCTGCTGATAGCCGTCGGCAAGTCGTTAAACGCTTAATCTTTATAAGTCGCTGGCTATCTTTGATCGGTGACCTGTTATCAAGCCCGAGGTCATGTGTGTGTCAGTCAGGTGAGCGAGTCCCGTGCGCTAAACATCCCGTGGTCGCCTAGTCATGTGTCGTTCGTGTCGCGCCTGGTCGCCTGAATGAGCCACCAAACTGTTATCAACAAAAGTTGCTAATTATAGCTTTGCTGCACTGAGCCCAGCCCCGGTCTTATCATCTCCTCCCAACTGAAAAATTGACTGTCCTCAGTCAACCTCGATATCACGTGTTGTTACCTGGTCCGTGCGCCTAGTCCCTGTCCTTAAAAGGTCTGGCGACTATAAACGTAACTTCATTGAAATCCCCTGTAAGCAGGCGATTTCTGGCATCCTCGGTTATCAGTCGATTTCCCGTACCCATGTTCTCTGCCCCTACCGCTACCGATGCCAGCGCCCGTGCGCTGACCTTCATCTTTGATGCGTCGCTATTCTTGGCGCGGCATCTTGGCGAGGGTGCCGGCGCTTCTCAGGAGCTGGTGGTGGGAATGATGCGGCTGCTGGAGCGGTGGGAGAGCCATAGGTCATCTGGGGTGGCGTGGGAGGATGAGGAGGTGTTGCGGGCTTGGTGTGTTGCTTGTGCTGCCGAGCACGAGGGCGCTGCGTGGTTAGCGCCTTTTGAGGCTCTACTGGTATGTGTCGTTAGCGACTTTTCTCAACTTGAAGCTGACCATTTAGCGACCTCCCCCCCTTGCTGTCCCCTCCATTGATGCTGAGTTGGCTGCAATCCTGGGTGGGGCCCCTTCTCTCCGTCCGGTCGCTAGCGCCCCAGTAGCCTCGACCTCGCGACTGGCGCCTCCCTCCGTGGGTCCCAGCCAGCCGGCTGAGGCCACCCGCGCTACGGTGGGTCGGGCGCCACGTCGTGCTCGCCAGGTGGGACGTGTGGCCGCTGGCGACGAGAGCCCTTCGCCAGCGGCTTCTACGATGGGCTCTTTCAGCTCTTCTCCTCGCAAGGTACGTGTATTCTCTTAGTTGCTTTGCCGCCAGTCGCTAACCGTAGTTCTTTTAGTCCCGCAAGTCGGCAAGGGTAGCCCCCATGTACGAGGTTAGAACTTTCTTTTGGTACCTATTTCTTAGCGACTAACTGAATTCTTGCAGGCGCCTACCCAAACTTCTTTTACCAATGCCGAGTTGAGAGATCTGCTGGCGACCAGGCGCGCGGAGGTCGTGCTGGACACGGGGATGGAGGAGGGCGTGGTGATGGAGGGCGCGAAGGGCAAGAAGACCGTTGTGCCTGGCCAGCGCCAGGCATACAAAAACTCCAAGGGCGTGGTAAGTGCTTCTTGTACCGTTAGCAACTGCTCTGACCTGATTGAACTTAGTGCGATAAGTGCTGGGCTAACAACAACCCCGAAGCTTGCTGGTTCCCGACCGGGGTTCTGCCATGCTACCGCTGCGACGCCCTCAAGAGGGCATGTACTTACGGTGGCCTCAAGTCTCGGGAACACGGCAAGGAAGACCCAATCGTCAAGCGCACCTTCGAACGGTTGGTATGGGTTAGGCGGGCGAGGGAGTTCGTGGTAAGGGAACGTGCGTTGGTGGAGGCTGGCGGTGTCGCCAGCATTACGGCGGAGAGTCTGGCGCTGCCGACTCATCAAGGCAATGGACCTCTGCCGACCCCTTGGAAAGGAGTTTCGCAGCCGACCGCTCGCTGGCCCCCACTGAGGGGCAGGACGTCCAAGGGGAAGGGGAAGGCCGTGGCGCGAGAGGGGTCGGTAGAGTCGGTAGGCGGGCGGTCGGTTGGCAAGAGGGCGGGTTCCCCTCTGAGTCCTGCCAGAGGGGCCAAGCGTCGCCTTGGTCAGTCAAGAGGTATGTTTTCTGTCTTCTTCTTTACTTGGTTAGCGACTACCTTTTTAGCAGAGGTTGTCCTTGAGTCGCTTGTCGGGGCGAGGTCCTCCCCTGTTGCGGGGCCTAGCGGCATCCGGTAAGTGATTGTTAACTGCTTACGAGGTTAGCGCCTGATCGATTTGGTTAGCCGGTCGCCTTCTCCTTCCGTCACTGGCAACTTGGCGGAGATCGCTGTTAGGCTGGCAGAGACCCAGCCTCCCCGCGTTGGCGACTTGGAGGGAGAGGAGGAGGAGCAGGCAGGAGAGGAGGAGGTAAGACTCTTCTCCAGGCATTGGATGTCGCTAACTTTTTGGCGATCCCAGATGGCGACCGCCCGGGAGATGTCCTCTGGCGACGAGGAATTTGAGCAGGAGGAACGCCCCGCCCCTGTCGCTAGGGTGACCCTCGATGGACCCCCCTTCCCGCTTCCAGAGTGACCGGGAACGACTACAAGTGGTTGGGCGAAGAGCTGGTGTACCCAGTTACCAGGATGCGGTTGCCTGAGGAGCTCGAGCGGTTCATGGAGCGAGCGGCGGGTATGGAGTCGGTAATGGCGCAGGAGATGAGAGCGGTGGACGCTGAGATGGCCGGGATGAGAATGCGGAGGAGGACGCTGGGGCGCAGTGTCGCCATCTTAAGGCGCTACCAGCAGGATTGTGAGGAGGCGCTGGCTTGGCAGGAGAGGAACAATGTCCAAGCTGAGGACCTCTTCCCGCTCCCGCCCTTCTCCTTCCCCG
>QLOM01008615.1:0-11932 GCA_003313785.1 Termitomyces sp. MG148
CCGCGTAAGCGATCCGCTTTGCGCTACACGCCTCGCCCCTGAACCCCTCGTGACCAGCAGCAGAGGGCGCCTGACACCGACAATCTTTCCTAATCCAATTGATCAATGCCTGCTGATGATCGAATCCCAACCGTTACCCAAGGGGTGTCCAAAAATATTTCGGGCCGAATTTTTTGAACGACTAGATAGATATTTCACCGACCGACCTACCCGCTGATAGGGCTTCTATATATGGACATCGGATCACCGGCATTTATCTTGGTAATCCGGTGATTGCCAGTTCAAATCACTATGAAAGTCTCGGCAGCTTCAAGTCTTGGAAAGTATACATACATATATACTATGCCCTACGGTGCAGTCGACAGGCCCCCTCAGTCGACAGGTCACCAATGTCACAGTACCTCTGATTATAGTCGAGGTAGCTGTTTCAGGCTCCGGCACGCCTCGAATCGTCAAAATCACATCTGGGCACGCTATTACTTTTGTAGTCCGCTGCAGCATTTGTATGGCAGATGTGACAAAAGCATGACAAACCCTCAAATTATCGCTGAGAAGGGCATATTTTTCTTCAGTTCAACCTCGTATGTCTCACAATACACAATTCAGGAGGGACTAGTAAGATCACACGAGAGAGAACCATGACTGCTGCTACATCAGAAGGTGTCAACTGAGGGACTGCACTGTAGGGCATAGTATTCGCTCTACCTTACATTTGACGTAGTTGAAACAGACTTGTATGGGTTATTGATTTTGAATAGTAAGCTATTTATATCGACCAGACACTGGCACTTTGTAGAGAAAGGAAGTTTTAAGAACCTTTTGCGACCAGAAAGCTTAAACAAATCATTTCAATGGATCATCCCATCTCGTCTCATCCCTTCATTGCCTGGTTAAATCTGAGGCTCAGTTGAGCCTTTCAAGAAGGCAGGCACTCTTCGAAAACCGCAACCTCACGCTTGAAGTAAGCCATTCTGAACTCGATTCTTTATTCTGCAATGATGCTTGAAGACATTCATCGGAACTTGCCCCCACTCTAATCTTTTTTATTGACCTTGACAACAAGTACCAAACTCGGACGAGAAAACAATGACTAGATTAAACGAAGTGAATCAAACTAAAAGAAAATAACCCCGCAGGGTCTGTCCCCTTGCCCTTAGAGTGTATACGAGAGACGACATAGAGTACCACGCAGTGCAACTGTGAAGCTAAGAGGAGGACTGCTCAAATCCCGACGCGCCTTTCCCGTGCGTTGGTGGTAGTTATGCAGTTCTCTGTCACACTTGTGTCACATGTCTGAAATACGCCTCCTTACCTCCGGACGCCATGTTCAACAACGCACCTTCCGATGTTTTATTTGGAATCTGTTCACACCTTGATCTGTCCGATGTTATTTCATTCGTTGCAGTAAATGTGTTAAAGCTCAAACCCAAAGGATGTAATTAACAACTGGCTTTTCGAAGGTTTGCTCTTCGGTCCGGGAACTTTTTGCGGATTCAAGATATTTGTGGTCAAACGTTCTGCAGCGTACAGCAAGGACTCGGAGTCTGGCTTGCCCTCTAGGCATCGATCTTTCTCAGACATCCATTGATGAACTCAAGCGTATTGCTCACCGTACCCACAAGTTAGAGCGCAACTGGAGCCAGGAAAGACCCCGCATTGCCCGATCTGTTAGATCCATCTCTCAAGAACGGTATACTGACATTCTTGCTGCTATACCGGGGACGTCTCTCCTTGTGCTTTACCGAAGGGCTCTCGAGCAATTACTTGTATGTGATACTGAAGGCCAGATACCGCTACAAAGAATTTACGTTGGTATAATTTTTTGTCATGCCCACTATGACGAGCCAGGACACCATTTAATTGCAGTCAAAGTTCAGGATTTGGAAGACCGGTTGGTGTTTATGGTTTGAACACCCAATTGCTAATGAAACTTTTTCCTCCAGAATATGGCTCAAGGTTATTTCCATAGACTACAGGCCCTTGCTGGGAATCAGAAAATTATTTTACGTCAGTTGGCAAAACCGGACAGGCTATAGGCTCCTGTTCCTCGACTCGAGCACAGTCGGTTTTGCTGATGATAATTATTGTACTATCATTATTACCAACTTCATCCGTAACTCTTCTGTGAATATTGCCATTGATGGGAACTTGATAGTAAAGGCCACTTTTTTATTCGTGTCCATGTCTTAAATTCACTCAATGACTGTTTGTAGAACACGGATGCCAGATTTTACGGCTCAATCGTAAATCGAACAATGATTCTGGTGGGAGAGGACTACCAGACGGATTTATTTTACAAAGTCCTCCGATGCCCGATAGATGAAATCTATTCAGAGGAAGACCATGACTGGGCTAAGGTATCTATGGAAATCAGTGCCAAAATGGAGCTGGCTGCACTGTCGCGTATTGATGATATCGAACCTGTCGGTCATCGGGCGATGGTGGATTGCTGGCTCTCACCATTGGGTTTCCACACTCTTTGCGTCGACTACTCCAATCAAGGAATTGCAACTACATGTGCAACTACATGTGCAACTCTCTGGCAAATTGAAGAGATAGACATCATGAATTCTCCAGACAAATCGTTTGCCATCAAGTCCAGCGCATCAAAAGTGATAGATGGGAAGGTTTGGCATTTTTATCACTATGAAAGTCTCAAGTTACAGCCGGCAGCTTTCAGCGAGTCCGGAAAGTATACAGTCGTTGTCATGGAAAAGGACGGATTCGTCCAGCTGTGTCTCCTGCAATGGGACGTCCAACCTCCTGCCATTCATATCCGTCACCTTGATGTTCCGTCCTCCATTGATGTGATGGATGTATATGCTATAGCCATTGAAGAGAGATACGGAGTTATATATTTATCTATCAGAGATGGACATATATACACTCTACCTTACGTTTGACGTAGCTGAAACAGACTTGTATGGGTTATTGATTTCGAATAGTAAGCTATTTATAGTACTTTGTAGAGAAAGGAAGTTTTCCGGACCTTTCGCGACCAGAAAGCTTGAACAAATCATCTCAATGGATGATCCCATCTCGTCTCGTTCCCTTCATTGCCTAAAATATGAGTCTCAATTGGGCCCCTCAAGAAGGCAGGCACTCTTCGACCTCACGCTTGAAGTAGGCCATTCTGAATTCGATTCTTTGTTTTTTATTCGTGCTGTCTGGAATTCACTCAATGACTGTTTGTAGAACATGAATGCCAAATTTTACGGCTCAATCGTAAATCGAACAATGATTCTGGTGGGGGAGGACTCTCGGACGGATTTATTCTACAAAGTCCTCCGATCAATAGATGAAATCTATTCAGAGGAAGGCATGACTGGGCTAAGGTATCTATGGAAATAAGTGCCAAATTGGAGTGGGCTGCACTGTTGCGTCTTGATGAATCCGAATTTGTCGGTCATCAGGAGATAGTAGATTGGTGGTTCTTACCATTGGGCTTCCACATTCTTCGCGCCGACTACCCCGATCAAGGAATTCCAACTACATGTGCAACTCTCTGGTACATTGAGGGGATAGACATCATGAATTCTCCAGACAAATCGTTTGCCATCAAGTCCAGTGCATCAAAAGTGATAGAAGGGCAAGTTTGGTATCGTCGTTACTATCAAAGTCCCGAGTTACAGCCGGCAGCTTTAAGCGAATCCGAAAAGTATACGGTCGTTGTAATGGAAAAGGACGGATTCGTCCAGCTGTGTCTCCTGCAATGGGACATCCAACCCCCTGCCATTCATATCCGTCACCTTGATGTTCCGTCCTCCATTTATATGATGGATGTATATGCTGTAGCCATTGAAGAGAGATACGGAGTTATATACTTATCTTTCATAGAGCGACACTCATTCGCTCTACCTTACGTTTGACGTTCAAACCAGTATTTATATCGACTTTAGTAAAGGTTAGAGTGGTTTTACGGACCTTTCGCGACTAGAAAGCTGAAACGAATCATCTCAATGGACGATTCCAGTACATTAGTGCTCAAGTCAGTGTTTGTGAACATAGTGAAGCTGAGCGAATAATTCTACGGATTCGATATGAAGTCATATGAAGTCAAACAATCCATCAAGCTTCAAGCTTCAAGATTCGGTTGCCAGTAAGTCGGTGGTCAGGGCCTCATCATGCTGTGTCTTCTCTTTCATAACAGAACTACGACCCCTGCATCTGCCTTGAAGACAAAATGTCCACTACCAACGATACTCAATCTCAAACCGACGCTCAACCTCCTTCATTCCAGCCTGTCAACTCAGTCGAACTCGTCTCGACAGAGAACAGCAGTATCACGAGTGTCAGCGTTTACTCTGGCCGTGCCGAAGTCACCCGTGTCTTCAAGTTCGAAGTGAAGACGGGGCAGAACCAAGTGACTATCAACGGTCTGCCCAACGTCTTGGATCAGGACTCCCTCAGGTGAGTCAGCCACTGGCTTCAGAAAACACGTACGAAAAGGACTTACTCTCAATGCAGGGTTGAAGGCAGAGGAGCAGCGACCATCCACGACGTCACTGTATCCGATATTGATCGCACACAACCGTCGGCAACGTCGTCTACCATCAAGGAACTCACGTCGAAGCAGGCGAAGACGATAAAGGCGCTTGAACGATGCAAGACGGCGATTTCCTCTCTCGAGTCGTACTTGGCAACGATGGACGTCAAAACTATCGCTGTGGAGTTCGTGCGACAAGTTGTGAAGGAGTACGACACGACTGCCGAGGAATTAGATAACCGCGTCTTAGAGCTGGAAGCACAGCTTGAGAACATTGAAGAGGAGCTGGAGAAAGAGCGCGCTAACCTCAATGGGCCGAAGCCAAACGACAAGCTGGGAAAACGCGTGGTTATTGGCGTATTCGCAGACGTAGAACGCGAAGTTGAAATCGTATTAATCTACGGTGAGTGCTCCTATTTCCATACAGATCCACCGTATAATGACGACGGAATACCACTCGCAGCTGTGCACGGAGCGTCCTGGACCGCAGGCTACGACATCCGCGTCAACACCAACAACTACGAAGAGCCTGTTACATTGATATACAAAGCCTCAATCACACAACGAACAGGCGAAGTACGCTTCCTACCCTCTGACCTGACCTGACCAACTTCTACTCACAAAATCACCACCAGGACTGGGCCGACATCCCGCTGACCCTTGAGACCGCAACACCCACCTTCGGGCTCAACGTCCCCACACTCAATCCCTGGAACCTCTCGATCTACAAACCTGCCCCTCCCGCACCCATACCCCCCATCATACTTGCTCAACCCTCGATCCCAGCTGCGCCCCCCATGATGCACAAGTACGCCTCGAGATCCGCGGCGCCCCACTCTGCCGCCTTACGGGCGGTCGAGCCTGACCTGCCGATGCCTGTTCGCGGTCTGGACGTTGTACCGTCCAATGGCAAGGGGAACGTGAGTGCGACGTTTAAGGTCCCTGGGTTGATCACCATTCCGAGCGATGAAGCGGCGCATAGTGTCACCATCGTGAAGCTGAGCTTGGGGGCGGTGATGTCGTGGGTTTGCGTCCCGAAGAAGGATGTGAAGGTGCATTTGAGTGTACGTTCTTTCGTTATTTTTTTTGACATCGAGAATTATAGGTGATATATTATTTCTCTCTTTCTTTGTGCAGGCAAAAATCAAGAATGCGTCGCAGTATACGTTGTTGCGCGGTACAGGAAGTGTCTACGTCGACGGGAGCTTCGTCTCTCGCTCTGAAGTGCCTTCAGTAAGCCCAGAAGAAAGCTTCAACTGTCCTCTCGGGTACGCTTCTCCCCCCCTTTCTTCCCTTTCCCCAATATCTGACTTGACACACAACACAGCCTGGACCCCTCAATCCGCATAACCTACCACCCGCTCTCCAAAACCCGCTCCGAAAGTGGGTTCTACACCAAAACGACCACGCACGTGTACACGCAGAGCATCACCGTCTTCAACACGAAACCCACGGCCGTCGAGCGCGTGCGTGTGGTGGAACAGGTGCCTGTGTCGGAGGACGCGCAGGTGCAGGTGCGGCTTTTGAGTCCGTCGCTTCCTGCTGCTTCGCGGGGCGCGAGGGACCGAGAGGAGAGGGAGAGGGAAGCTGGTAAGACCAAGGACAAGAGTCGGGATGAAGGGGGTAGGAAGGTTGTGAGTGTGGCGGTGTCGAGTGGCGTTGGTGCGATGTGGGAGGGGGCAGATGAGGGTGACGAGGTGGTTGCGAGGGACGGAAAGTTTTGTTGGGTCGTTGCGCTTCCGGGTAAGGGAAAGGCGAGTTTGGTGTTGAAGTATGAGGTTGGGGTCCCTGCGGATGCGAATGTCGTCGGGTTGCCTTGAGGTGTGGGTTGTGAAGGGAACGTGGAGTTTGTTTCGGATCTTGTGGCCGGTTTGCAGGAGTGCAGAGGTCCAATCTGAGGGGTTAATCAATCTCTTTTTTTAGTTTCTGGTGCTCTCTTCAACAGTGTTGTGATTCTTCAGGTGTTAATAGAAGTTGAATGTTTAGTTGAACTGTCCTTAACCATCATCAGGCGAACGACATGGCTTTATAGACATATTAATAACTTTTGAACAGGTTATTGCGGCCATATGTTTTGTTATTACCAAGGCTCACCATGTTCCGTGAATCGGGCGATGCACTAAACGGATCATCTGCTTGTAACATACCTTGGCTCTCACTCGATTGCCAACGTGAACTCACCTGTTTAAACATCGCGATTCAATGGATCAAAAATTGGTCTATACGACGACTGACCGCTACTATGATAGTCTTTATGCTCGTCAAAGGAAAAAGCTGTAGCTAAAATCATCATGAATACTCAGTCAGGGCAAAGAGTTGCATTGACTGACTACTTTTGACGAAGGTCTGAATTAACTCGCATAAAAGCTACGTATCTACCTACTTATGGAGACGTACGACAAGAATTGCGATCGGAGCCTTACACTGATCCAAGAAAGTGATGGTCAACTTAAACTTTTTTGGACGACCGATCTTTGCAGAATCGTCAACCACTGGGCACAAAGGTTAGAAGAATATCTAAAGGCTCGCTCCAGCTGATATCAAGATGTTGTCGCAAACCTTGTTCATTACAATATCGACATACATCTAGAAGTCAATGTATTCAATGTATGATCATGATTGAATTATAATCTTGTTTGATTCACGACGTGCTGGATGGGATTGCCTGCATATACAAATTACACCCAGGGTGTTCCGCTTAAGGTCTTACATGGTGACCGGTGATACTCCAGCACGTCGGCAACAGCAACGTGGCCTGAATGAGTGAATTTAGAACCTGAACGTGGATTGTTGGAGACGTAAACCCCAACGCCTTGCTGATATCGAGACAATAATTGCGAGACTCAATTTAAGAGATACCCAAACAAGTCGAGAGACATCTACTTCCAATCTAAGAGAACAGAGGAAGCAACTCTTCGAAATCCATGTACAATTCTAGACAAAATCTTCAAAGCCAAAGAATTTTACAAAGTTCACGCCAAGAAAAGTTTTTATTTTTCCGAGTCTACAAGCTACTATGCACCTCTGAACGAATCATCTGCAGTTCATAGCCTAGAAGTATATCAACTAAATTCCTTTCCCGGAGATCATGTTTCCGTTGGATCGGGACCGACGAGCATGAAAGTTCCAGCGATTGGGTCTCCGAGCCCAGTAGCTGCCGCAAATGCACTGATGTTGAAGAGACTAACGGGCGTGGTAGGCGTGACGAGTGTCTGTGCATTGAACCCTGTAGGCTGGTTGAACAAGAGGAAGGTGTATCTACGACATAAAATGAGGATCGCTGCATGTGAGAACGTTACAAGGTTGTCAAAAAGCGTACCGATGAGCATCAGAACCGGCGGGAGGAGTGGGCTGGCGGAATTCAGAGATTGCAGCAGTCCTATTTACGAGAGTGTGGACATCGTCGACGCATTGGACGAAGAAGTTGGGGCCCAGGAAGTGTCGGATTTGAGCTTCCGAGGGGTCTTGTGGCGTTGGCGCGTCGGGGTCAACGGCAGCGATGACAAAAGGGCCTTTGCCTACGTCGCCTCTGACGCTGAATTCTGGTGGACCGGCGGTAGCTGTACAAACACAATGCCGTCAACATGGGAAACTCGTCTTCTGTGCTCAAATGCACTTACCATTCCTGGGCAGTTGTACACCTGCATGAAGGGTAATTGGCTGGCCTGTGGGCTCAGGAAAAGTCACTTCAAGGAGTGCTGTTGGATTGAAATTGATGAACAAGTCCGACGGGAGCTGGTCCAGATTTAACTGGAGGTGGATTCTTAAGTGTAAGTGGAGACTTACGGAAGCATCTTCGAAGGCTTGTTTGACAGTGGCCAGATCAAGGTCTTGACTTACGGCCAATCCAGCAAGAGACAGAAGGATGAGATTCAGCGCGCGAACCATGGTATGAGTTATGCCAGTACCATGTGAATGTCAAGCCTTGCACATTTTATATGGCTCACTTTAGAAACCGACCGTGTGCTTGAGAATGTATTGCGTGGTTGTTTCGCACAGGATTGAGAATGGTAAATCAGGTCTGTGTGAGGATTAGTAGTGTCATCACATAGCAAGTACGAAAAAAGACCGATGATCGGTTCACAAATACAGAGTCATATCAACGTTGGTGTGAAATATTTGGAAGTACTTATCTGCAAGAGGATCTCCCACGGTTGCGGTTGTGAACAGCTCTGAAGGGGAAAATTTGACAAAACAGGTGTGTGACTATCTGTCAGTCATATCGCCACATGAGAAGTCAAAATGATAAACTTTTGAAGATCGCCTGTTATAGCTTTGGTGGACAAAAAACGTTTAGCCTCGCTAGGTATGACCTATGTACGGGTTTTGAGTCCAGACTGACTTGAGTACACGATGCGATAGCAGGTGTCAGACGCGCGTAGTGTAGATTGATCAATCACTTTGATGAGAAAAGACGTTCGGATTGTTCGACAGCAAAGAAGATCCACAGCATTACTAGAAGCCTTGAAATCTACTGAAAGGTAATGAAGTGACAGGGAAAGCAAGGGGGAAACCGTTCGGCGGGTTGTGGTTACCGATGTGATGGGTACATATCTGGGAAGAATCGCAATGTTGAAAGTTCACAGTATACCCGAGTCAGCTGCAATTGATGTAACTAGAAAGAACAAAGATAACAATGACGCAAAAAGACGATCCCAAGGCATCTCCAAGCTGAAACCGAATGTCACGAACAGAATGAGCTGCAAAGGTGACAGGAAAAGTAAGAAGATCAGACATCAGAGTGAATCATGATGTAAAGCCGGCTCCATTCTGTGGATTTGATAGACTTGAGACCTTCGCAGGTATTCTAATCGAACACCAGGTCGCCGTGAATGGTTGAATGGTACAGCGAAGTTTCGGGAAAATTTCTATATCTTGACATGTAGATTTTATGGAAATCAAGAGGTATATCTGTTTGCCCAAGTAATGTCGCTGAGCGCTGAGTCTTCGTTGTAAGCTCGACCTTCGGCGCCGCTCACTTCGTCAGACAAGCGTGTTACGACAGGCTACCTATTTAGGCGCGTACGGATCACACTGGGTAGTTTCGCGTACAGAACTGATTTAAGTCCCCGTGGTAGGAAAAAATGTCCGGACGACTAATGCTGCGGGTAGATTCGTGTCGGAGGAGGGGAGCGAAGTGTAGTAGGTCACGTGGCCGATCACTCTTTTTCTTAGCTTGGTCGAGAACATTCCACAACGTTTTCGTAACCTTCGTGCGCTTTCTACCTGGCTCGGGTCTGCGCTGACTCAACCTCGTTGTCCCTACTGTGTGTATTTAAACTCTCCGTTGAACAAGATGTATATCCGCAATCCCCCACGACCCAGCTTTTCTCGTTCCCGCTTTCATGTTCCTCTACGCGCCTCCAACTCACTACTTTACTTCGTGTCCCTCTACTCCTAGCCCTCGAGAGCAATACATCGATGCTCTAGCGAAATTCAGAGCCGCAGAAGCGAGCTATCTCACTTTCAGGGCCGCTGAGCGTGAGGAGGAAGCCCTTACTCGTCGCCTCAGAGAGCTACAACTGCGCAGACAGAAAGATCGCCTTCATACTCTTGGCCAATATTTCTCAGGGAATGCTTATCTGACTGATGGATTAAACAATTTTGGCGCTTACCAAGAAGACTATCCTTCTATTATCAGTCTCGCCGAACCCCAAGCTTTCAAGCTCAAGGCTGGACGTAATTTTTGTTGCTGTGACAATCTGGTTGGTATCTCTTCCTCATTGCCATATCGGACAGATCATTTACATTGACAAATCGCAGGCTTCGAGCATGTATCCTTGCATGTGTTGCTCCGACGCAAGCGGAATGGACTTGCATCCCGACAACGTGGATCAGTTCACAGGAGTGAAATTACCGTTTGCTAAATCGCAGCCTTTTATCCCCACTCCATCTATCTCTGGTTATAGACGAGGAGCTCGTTCATTCCGGCGACCTCACCCTTCGCTTCAAAATCCCTTCTTTATGGGGTGCTATGGTCTCCGGGACGAGGAGCAATTGAAGAATATACAGCCTCACATCCCTCTCTGCCAGACCTCTTCTATCTCAAATCCATATCCTTCTGAGATAACGTCTGACGATAAATCTTCAACTAAACGTTTTGATGCCCCCACTACCCCTGGTCACCAAACTGACGGACCAATGCAAAGTACTCCGGAAACAGTGCCTTCTCGTGCAGAGACGCCTCATGGGTATAACATCCCTGACCCAGCCGATTTCGCCAATATCTTTCAATCTCTTCCCAGCGCTTCTTCTGAGCCACATACAGAGACTACACGAGCCCCAGAAGGCGAGTCCAAACCGGTCTCCGTTGTCCCTGCTGAGAATGCATCTACTGAAGGCGGATTGGACATACCAGTTTCTACTATCTCCTCTGCCAACCCTTCCACCACCGATCTTACCACGGAGACCGCCTCTTCCACGGAGACCACCTCTTCCACCGAAATCACTTCCTTTGACAAAATCCGCACCATCGAAGCCACCTTTAACGCTCTCAAAGAAAACTTCACTCTTCCTGGTGAACTCGACTTTCTTCGCTCCACCCCTTCTGCGCCTTCCACACCCTCCATGTCCGACTCTGATTCAGATACGGAATCAGTAAGCGCAACGGACCATCTAACCTACTCCCCTCGCAACCGCTCCGTCCGCTCATATGAGCAAGCGTTGACGGTGCTTCTTGAGCAGTTGGATGGGGTGGAGAGTCTTGGCGATGAGGATGTACGGAAGAGCAGGAGGGAGGTTGTGAAGAGGATTGAACTGGCTCTAGAGGAGCTGGAGAGGGAGGTAGACGGGCAGTGGAGGATCAGGGTGTCGGAACCTCTGGTGAACGAGGGTAAGCTGGGCGGTGCGGTCCTGGGGTTGGGGCTCAAAGGCTATGAAAATGAGCAGGAAGATGATTCCCACAAACAAGATCATCAATCTGACGGCCCGTTTCCCGAGGCCGTGGAGCAAAACGACCCATCTCCAGCTAATTTCACCGTCAACAGTTCAGATGATCTATCTGCACAGGTTATTCCTGTTCATGACAATAACCCCGTCCAAGCACCTCTTGAGGACCAGCTCAAGTTTTCGGACACTGCCCCAGTCGCCGAAACCTCGGCTGATCACGCTGCGGACTCCGTTCCTTCTCCCGTTCCAATCGCTTCCACCACAAACTTCTCAGTTGATGCAGAGCCTGGTCCATCCATCTTTTCCGCGTCAGCTATAATTGAACCAACCCCTATCACCACTCCCTCCAACGCCCACGCCAACGCCAACGCAATCACACGTGATGGAGAACTCTCCATACCAGTTAATATACCAGCTAAATCTCCCGTCCAGCCCTTCACTCCTTCGTTGCTGGAAGCCTCATCAACTACGAGCGAAAACGTCGGGCTGACTACCCTTCAAGGAGCTGATATAGAATCAGAAGGTTTCTTTTTGCCTTCTAGTGGGGCTGATGAGTCT
>QLOM01008620.1:0-12936 GCA_003313785.1 Termitomyces sp. MG148
GAGCTGAAAGCCCACTTACACCCACTTACACCCTCTGAATAGCTGGAGAGCGGAAATTAAATGGTCACAGTATCGATTACATCAAAAGACTTGAGCACGCTTCAAACTCTATGAAATCAAGCGACCCAGGCAGCCACAGCGCGGGAAGCGCAACGGCCATGCCTACTTTGTCACGTGAACCTGAAAATTCGTTTAACCTCGCCCCTCGTTTACTTGATCATATTTCTTTCTTGCTTTTCTAGCTGAAAACAGTTTCCGGAACCAGCAGCGTATCATTTCACACCTCATTCCGATCACGAGAAAATGCTTTATCGTTTATCGCAGCGTCGGATTACTTGATGACCGTTGTTTTCGACTGATCCATCTTGTAGTAACCCTACGCGTTGTTCTACTCAAAAAAGAATGTAGCAATGTGGTTATTGACTTTCCTTGTACAAGTGCAATGGCCTGTGCTAGTGTTAGGTAATTACTGTGCTTCCATTGAAGTGGTTGTCAATCTAGTGATCGTGTCCCGAACAACCACCAGCCGTGGTATACGTGATTTTAACACTCCCTCGCAGGATACAACGCCCGTCTCGTTGTGTCGAATTACCTTTATGTTTCCATGAATAGATTGAAATACGGAGACAATTGAGGTGGTTATTTATTTATTTATTTTGAGACTTTGTCCTGTTCTGGGGTTTCTCTTCACATTGTACTAAATCAACGCCAGGTGGTCGTCGCAGTCCCTACCCTGAAAAGGTATTCAAAGGGGAGGCTGGTTTTGGCGCTTTCCTTGTATCCAATTTGGCATTGGTAAGTGTCATTCGGAAACTTCCTTCAAGGATATAATTGTATCCTTTCGAAACGAACAAGAGCCTTCATGTTGTCACTCGTTATCTTGAGCCTTTCTGTGATTGTAATTGTCTATGCCTGGTTTAGGTCGACAAAACGCAGGCTTTTGCCATTACCTCCTGGACCACCGGCTGAACCTTTCATCGGTCATTTACGGCTGATCCCCTCAGATAACCAGGAGGATTTGTTTTATCAGTGGGGAAAGCAATACGGTCGGTCATTGTTTAGTTCTTACCGCCATTATATGTTGATATTCCAACAGGAGATGTGATCCATGTCCACTCTCCTGGTCGATCTCTCATTGTCTTGAACAGTCTGAAAGCAGCTACTGACCTGCTTGAGAAACGAAGCAGGATATACAGTGACAGACCTCGTTTCACAATATACGAACTGTAATTTCCAGTCAGCTTTCTCTGTGACCTTACCCTGAACCCAATTTAAAAGCATGGGTTGGAGCCACGCGATTGGATTCATGCGATACGGGGAAGCCTTCAAACGTCACCGTCGTATTTTGCAGCAAAGCCTTGATGTACACAAATGTGTTTCGTATCAAGCAGCTCAAACGAGGGAAGCCCGAATTCTCCTTCAAAGGATCCTGGCTGATTCCAAAGCCCGAGAAGATCACATCAGTAGGTAAGGAAAGTTGCTCCACGCCTTGTTTTGTTTTCTGAAACTGCCAGATTCGCGGTCGCCATCATTATGCAAGTAACGTATGGGTACCAAGTGACTTCAGATGATGATCCATTTCTTGCATTCTCGCGAGACACCAATGAAGCAATGCTCCGGGCTGGGCCTCCAGGGGCAACTCCAGCGGATCTCTTTCCGTTCTGTAAGCTTTATTTCACTTCCTCTGATGCTGTCCAATGATCAATTCTTCGACCTTGGAGTGGAATACCTTCCATCCTGGTTCCCAGGCACTTACTATGTCACTTTAGCGAGAGAAAATCGGAAATATGTTGATATTACCCATCGCGTTCCATTCCAGTATGTCCAAGACCAGCTGGTGAGTAACATCTGTCTGATCGCTGAGAATGGTTTCCTGAATTGGAGCAGGCTAAAGGCACAGCAGCACCATCACTCGTTGCAACCCAGCTTGAGGCAAAGGAGAGACTTGGGTCGAACTATTTGAACTCGGATGAAGATATCATGGGCGCTGGTGCCGTTATCTTTGCCGCAGGCGCGGGGACGGTATGCAAAGGTTGATTTGACCAAACTGTGATCACGTCGAATCAACTACTCCATACAGACATGGTCCACGATCTCGACGTTTATCTATGCTATGCTCGCATTCCCGGTGTGTCAGTCCAGAGCTCAGCAAGAGATTGATACTGTGATAGGTTCCGAGCGATTACCAGAGTTTGAAGACAGGAAAGGCCTCCCCTATGTTGAAGCAATAATGCAAGAAACTCTCAGGTTTGTATCTTACAGTTAGTTTCTGATCTTTTGCAGACTTTGATATCTAAGCAGATGGCATGCATCGGTCCCTCTAGGTAAACCTGGGTATATCCACACCGAATTGAGACTTCAACGCCCGGTCTTTGACAGGCATTCCACATCGTTGCACTGAAGACGACGTCTATCGAGGCATGTTGATCCCGAAAGGTTCTCTCGTAATTTCTAACATTAGGTAAATTCGTCAACACAGTTCACATATAGACACTTCACATGTATTCTGACATCTAGGGCTATCAACCTCGATGAAAACGTTCATGCTGACCCCCATACGTTCAATCCTACACGCTTCCTACCAAAACCAGAGGGCAACGAAGAACCTCATCCTAGCGAAGCGTTCGGTTTCGGGCGAAGGCAAGTACTTATACGCTACTATCGACAGGTCTACCAATCCACCTTAGGATTTGTGCCGGGCGTCATCTCGCTGATATGAGCGTCTGGATCGCCATAGCGTCGATCTTGGCGGCCTTCGACATAACGAGGTCAATCAGGGAGGATGGTACTGAGATCAAACCAGACATTAGCGCACCGTTCAGAGGCGGGCTTTCAAGGTATGGTACCCGGACCGTCCCTCTCGTCCTTGTCCTTCGTCCTGACGAGGTTTAGCCACCCGCCCAACCTGCCATGCAACATCCTACCTCGCAGCGAGAAGGCTCGCTCGCTTATACTTGAGGCAAACGATGTCTAGCTTTATCAGTATTTCTTTGGGTTGTCTCGATTTATTGCCGCTGCGTCTCTCTCAAACTTGTCAATCAGTCGAGTATGTACGCGTTGATAGCAAATACTCTGAATCGGCTTGATCTCTATCTGATACCCCGCCTCCGAGTCTTATATGAATTCCAGAACGAAATGAGAAGCATCAGGGTGACTCTGCACGTCACCCTTCAAACGGGGTCGAAGTGTTGTTCTCATACACAAGCCACCCACATGCCCTCAGCTAATCCAGCAACATCCCGTGGACGCGGATACGGACAGAGAATGACGAGGAGTGTCACTTCCCGCATCAGAGATTCTCAAGAACGACTCGGACATCGTGTGCGACGTCGACACGAACAACCAAGTCCGCATCAGTTCACCTGCAATCCTCACAAAACACCAAACATCCTCATCTCTTATTATTGATTGATTTATACCAAGATCCAGAATACCCAAGCAAGAGAGACCTCGAAATTGCATGCAGGGAATGCATTACGTTACGTTAAAGAAAAAAAAAGAAAGAAAGATCATGTCAAATCATCCGCGTCACAGAAATGACGCGAGAAAGGTTACTCGAAATACTAAAAAGAAACGACTACATGTCATATGATACAATCTCTAAGGGTATGCATAGAACGTGAGAGCACAAAAAGGCGTGAAGGGCATAACAGCTCAGTAGTGCAGTGCAGTGTAGCAAGCATCAGCACATCATCCACGCACAACCAAAACATCAACAGTGCATCGAGATGCTTACTGTTTTGCATATATCTCCTGCAACAAAAGAACCCCCACGTCAACTCATGCGGATAAAAAGGAAGAAAAACAAATCAACACACCTTAATCTCCGCCTCAAACGCCTTGGCGATCCTCGACCTCTGAATTTTCTGTGCAGCCGTAACAAGCCCGCTCTCCGGCGTCCACTCATCAGGCGTAAGCACAACAGCCTGCAGGAGCTCCTGTGGCTTAAACCCATTCTTCTTCCCCGTCGCGTTGATCTCCTTAAGCAATAGATCCCTGACACGCGTGTCGGCGCACAGGTCCGCAAGGGGCGCCGCGGCGTCGACGCCGCGCGCGCCGTTCGTGTTCGTCCGTATCGCGTGCCGCAGGTGCGCCTCGTGCGGGATGATGATCGCGAGCGGCTGCGTCGCCTCCTGCGACGCATGCACGCAGATGTTCCCCACGAGGTTGCATGATTTGTATGCCGCTTCGAGGCGCTCGAGCGCGATGTACTGTGTTGTCAGAGTTAGCTAGGGCCGACGCGGGGGGAAAGATTACTCACCTCTCCGTGCTGCAGCTTGACGAGATTCTTGATACTGTAGGGTAGAAACGCGTGAGTTGTTGTGCTGATTCGCGCGTTGGACGAGGGTACTGACCGATCTATCAGAGACAAAGTACCATCGGGGTTCCACTGGCCGACATCGCCGGTCCTGAACCATCCGTCCCCAGCGAAGATTGTGGGGTCTTCATTGAGGTCAGGCCGCTTGAAGTACCCCTTGGTGACAGAGGGCCCACGGATGCAGACCTCTCCCTGGGGCGGGTTGTTGGTCGAAAGATACCCGGCGTCCTCGACGTCGCGCAGCTTGACTTCGGTCGAGGGCACGGGGACACCGACGGACTCGTATCGCATTAGTTCAGGCGGGAGGATCGCGCACATTCCGCAAGACTCGGTCATCCCGTATCCTGAATGACAACGTCAATGTTAGTGTTAGATCTAAGAGGTGCAAAGAAAACGCGCCTTGCAAGACTGTTACGAGCGCGGTGGTCAGGAACTCTTGCGTCTCGCGGCTGATCGCGGCGCCGCCGCTGAGTGCGATGCGGAGTCTGCCGCCCGTTGCGGCGCGGACGCTGCTCAACACGACGCTATCAGCGATCTGAGCAATGACGGGTACGTTCGCCTTTTTCGCCGCATAAGCCCCATTGAACACGCTCCTCTTGACCGGACCACCGCTGTTGACCTTTGCGATGATGCCCTTGCGGATGGTCTCCCACACGGCAGGGACACCAACCATTATCGACGGGCGGAACGCGCTGATGTCGCCTTTGCAGTTCCTCACGGACGCGTCGGTGAGGGTCTTGACGCGGCCATAGCCCACGGGCATGCCGACGAAGATCATGATGAGTTCGACAATGTACTCGAGCACGTGCGCAAGCGGGAGGTAGGCAAGGTAGCTGTCGTTGTACGTAAGGTGATGGCCGAGGAGGACGTACACAGCACCCACAGACGCCACGAGGTTGCCGTGGGTGATCGAGACGCCTTTGGGGTTGCCGGTGCTGCCGCTGGTGTACATGATGCAAGCCATCGTCTCCGGCTTGGGCCGTCGCGCCTCCAGGGGCTCCGTGGACTTGCCTTTTCCGAGCTCGCGTAGCTGATTAATAGTGAGAACTTTGACGTCACGGATGGATCGTATTTGGTCGACGACCGCGGGCGTGGCTTCGCCGTCATAGAAGACGAACTTGACGGTGGGAGTGTTGGCGAGGACTTTTTGGACTGTATGGAGCAGGTCGGCGTTGGTGAAGATGCCGACACAGTCGGGTTCGTTGAGAGAGTGCGTCAGGCCATCTTCGCCCAGAGTGTCGTAAGCTGTTGCAATCGTGGTGGAAATAGACGCACATGCGTGCGAAATCAATTGCCAACTTGGACTATGGCTGTGATGAGTTTCCCTCGGCACACCCAGAACGAACGAACGAACCTGGTCTGAGCATAGACATTAACGACATGTTCTTCTGAGACGCCGAGTTCGACGAGGCCGCGAGCAATGTCGGAAACCGCCTCTTTGACGTCGGTGAAAGAGAGGTATTTGTAGTCGCTGAGCTGGAAATACTTCCACTTCTTTTTCTCAGCAACCTCCTTGCCTGCGACGACCTTTGTGACGACCTTTTCCTCCTCGACAATGCTGAGAACGTCTCTCCATCCAAGAGCGTCCCTTGTGCCGTGTGTGCGCGCAGCATAGGAAATAATATCGTACACGGTGTCGATGCCCTCCAAAGGCTGTGTGACGAGCCCGTCGAGCGAAAGGGTGCTCCTGCGAACAGCGCCCTCGCCAGGAGCAGCAGAGGCGACCTCGAGCGAACCTTTGCCGTAGAAACCAGGCTTGTTTGTGCGTATACGAGACATCGTGGGGGATGAGGGACAAGTTGGATCGAGCTTTGTTTGTTATAATTAGGTACATATCACCCTGATACAATTTTGAAATTCTCCTTATCTCCCCTGTCCCCTTGCTTGTGCAGAAATATTCCAAATTACGAAATGCCATGTACTGTGCCAAGAGCTAAGTACTTTTACTGGTACAAGGAAGTACATACTTATAATGGTGGTGCTACTTGTATTGGCCCCAAAGAATTTCAAGCACCCACACGCCTTCTTTGGGGAGCCCATTGTCCCATTTAAAAGCCCGATAGGGATGACGATGAGTTGACAAACAAGTACATAGTTCCCTGATGCGCCTCGGTACCGACACCCACTGCGCCTTTTCAGACTGCCTCATCGAGCGTCATGAACTTCGTACTCAGTGCTCATGGGGCGCGCTGCTTTGTTGTCCGACGCGGTGCCTGTTGATTGTGGCGTGCGGAGCAAGAGATAAGCAAGGGGTGGCGTGCGGAGCAAGCGTCATTGATCGTGCCATTGCCGTCAACCCCGACTGCATATCCGACAGCCACGGGTCCACCAACACCTACCCTAAGAGCTAGTATATTTAAAACATGCCATAAACGGTGTACCACGCAGTCCACGTGCCGACAGAATGATAATCATGCACACGTTTGTGATTTCTGCCACCTCACTCACCCCTGCTTCCTGGATCCGGATGTCCTCAAGCTCGAGAGAAAGAGGCACAAATCAATGACACCACATAATTATCCCTTCCTGATATGGACAATCCTCCAACAATGCATTAGTGAGGGAATAACTGCAATAATCGAGGTAGTTCATTTGGGGGCAATGCATTGTCACAACAAGAAAATCGAAGTAATTCATCATTGAAGGAGTCGACCGAAATAGGTAGAGTCGAGGTAATACATTACAAATGGAGGTATTGTATCTAGAAAATGGAAGTAGGGCGTGAGTGAGGGGGTAACTGCAATAGTCGAGGTAATACATTACAAACGGGACCTGTTTACCAACGTAACTCTCTCACCACAAGTAGATATTGCATCACCCCGCCTGTGTAGAGAGTACCAGTATCTGGTGACCATGATGTACGCGATACACCTTTTACAAACCCATCACACTCGCCATGGTGACACTTTGAAATCAAATTATGTTGGTCACCTTGAACAGAGATGACCGTCTCAATAACTTTCTCATCGCCGGAGGCACATTCCATCTTTCGTAAGACAACAGGACCTTGCGCCGAACATCCAGGGAGGTTGGTTGCATAACAATCTGATATTGTATAGTAGTTCTGATGTTGTCCAATATATGGATATAGAGTGGATAATTATGAATGTATGATGACTAGAGAGTGATCTTCTGTGTACTAAATGTCACTACATTTTCTGTCTCTTCTGGCGTGATAAAGGACCTGACGGCGAGTCCTCGTCATCCTGGGACAACCTGTGGCGTTGTGGTAGTGTGGTCATCGAGGATTCCGAGGAACCAGGTGAGATGGGAGGCGTCGTGGAGCCTTGACATTTAAAAGTAGCCAAACACTTTTCCTTGTATTTTTTTCTGCGGTCAAGTTCGGCTTGTTTGGCCTCCTTGTTCTCATCGTTGGCACGGGTCTTGATGTCATCGATGGCTTCTTTAATGATGCGAAGTACGTATTCATGGATATTATAGTATTCTTCTGCATGGTGAGTGTAACCAAGAACGAGGGTTATCCACCATTTGAGCACATAGGTTTCAAGGCATTTGAAATAAGGATGAAAGTGTGCAGCGACTTCATCTTTGAACGAAGGCCACTGTATATGTAATTCCCATTTTGTCCTTTTCAGTACTTCCTCATTGCCGTCAAATAGGCGAACAATGATGTCTCGGAGTTTGGATTTTGAAGAAGTCTTGTCCAGTTCCTCCCGTCGCATGTTTATACCAGGACCCTTTCTGGTTAAGCACAGGTGGACTAGGACCCAAAAGAGCGATTCGATGTCGTGAATCGCCTCATGGAAGAACGGCGGTGGTTTAACAAAGAGGGGAATAAAACAGAAAGACCTTCCAAAAATCATCCTCTCCACTCATATAGGCAAGAGTACCCTTCAAAAGGGTCAATCAATACCGTCTTCATGCTCTGAAAGAATTGAAAAAAGAGGCTTACCGTACGCTCTCCCGCGCCAGCCACAGGTTTGAATCTGTATACTTCGGGCTTCCCGGAAAAATCGGGCCAAGCGTGCGCTTTAGTTTTGTCCTCCTACATAGAATTGTGACAAAACGGAAAAGTAATTGAAGGGACTCAGACTTACAACATTGTACCATCCTATATTTGCCATGGAGAGAGGGTTTTCTAAGCTATCCTTGTTCAACTCAAACCACTTGACACGATCTGTTATATATCTGGCAGCATCGAAGGGGTAGAGCCATTTCATAGCCGTATCACGGACATCATCCGTTACTGAGTCAAGTCTAAGACCCAGTTGGAAAGAATTTTGTCTTTCCTGGAGCTCCGATGGCGAAAGGCCAGATATCATGGACTGTATTTCGCCCATGCCACTTGCCTTTTTGGCATAATCATAATCTATGGGACGCCCAAAATTCCTACCTTTCTGAATGTCGTCATCATCAAAAATCAAGAGATTTCCAATGCTAATATTACGGTGGATGATGCACTTCTTATGGCCGTCCCGTAGTTCTATGGCAGCGATAAGCGAAATAGGAAACTCCGGAACGAGACATGAACACACCTTCAACAAAGTCTTGGAAACAGTATAGAAGCTCCAATAAGCAACAAAACGATTCAATTTCTCTGCCCATGGGCATGAGGATATTTGTATGATAACGTTCAACAAGAACAAGTGTGGAAGGATCTGGATAAGGGACAGGAGAGTTTTCTTCTTCATAAGCATCATCATCTTTCTCGATTCTCCTGCGCCGAAGCGGGCTACATTGAGCAACCATACCACAGCGGATCAGCTTCAATATACTGTCAACTTTGCCTTCAATCTTGATGTCGTGATATACGATAGCGTGCTTCATTTCCTCCATTTCCTCATTGGTCTGTTCCTCGTCTAGGATGTCATTCATTTGACCTTCGAATGGGTATAACTCCGAGCCATCTAAGTCTGGCCGAATGGACCTCCAGTAACGCTTGAGCGCATATGTCTGACAACAATGTCATCAGTGAATGATACGATAGAAGTTGTGACCTGTTCTGACCTTCTTTGGATTTTCTTTTTCATCAAATTTCACAACTTCGTAGACGACGGTAGCGCGGCCGCAGATCTCTGCCGACGATGGCGTAGAGACAACTGCCACACTGATATATTTCTCGACTTTCCCATCTTCCTCGATATCAATGACCCAGTGGACGTTATCATGACCGTTTTCGTAAACGCGCCAAAACTCGTGGGCAACCTCATAAGACGGTTCGACATCCATTGAACGAGGGAGATAAATCTTCATCGCCGGGTCCCAGCCAAGTTCTGTGGGACTCATATGTGAGAAACCAGTTATGATTCGAACAAACTTATCCCAGTCCTACAAACTGTCAGTGAAAGGTACTGCTTGACAAGTGATTGCTTACTCTATGAATATTAATTGGTGTGCTTGTCATCATCACTCCAGATCGATCACATGATACTAGGGTGAGCTCGTCGTGTAGGAGAACAAAACCCAATACGAAGCGCCGATCCAACTGTTCGTCCAAGACAAGACCCATGTAGACCAAAAGTTGCATTACAGTATCAAAACGATCCACTTCTGATTTATCCCATGTGATCTCGTAAACGATGTGGATGCACATCCACCCGGGCTCATAGAGTTCACCCTAGGAAGAAGTCAGTAAGACATCCACCGATAGACAATGAATACACTCACAGGTTTTCCTTTTTCCTTCGCAGCACCAGCACGCGTACGACACTGGGCTTTCTGGTGTTTTATCTTGTCCTCCGGGGATGTAAAATGTTCAGGTTGAATCCCTACGCCGTAAGGACGCCTGCCCCTCTGATGCAGATCGACATATACGATGTTGGTTCGGATATCCTCCTTGCGCATAGTTTGAACAACCGCATTCATAATCGCAGTAAAAGGTTCATGAATCTCTTTTTCCTTTGATTCATCGTTTGGACGTTCCTCCGGATAGCCACTCCAGCGAGATCCAGTATATTTACCATTATCTCTCAACTCGTCAAGGCTGTTCTGTAAGGTAGGTATTATAGGAATTCTCCTTTCCAAGAAATTCTTGGTCTCGACAGTGTAAAGAGTGTTTTTGATGACTCTCTCGACGTCCGCCTTGACTTCGTTAATGCGCATATTCTTGCGTGTGAAACTGACTGTTGGTGCAAATTTATAAGGGGTTTCTGTTGACGTCGAGCGCTGTACATAAGTGTAAGGACGCGGCAAAGGTCGGGCAAGTGAGTACAAACAGTCACCTTTGATTGAATCACCGGAGACGAGCCGAAGCAGAAATCGAATGGTCCCCAGCGGTTTCAAGCATGGATTCCTGAGAAAAGCATGGACCAGTCAAAACTTAAGACGGGCACTCTTGAGATTCTAAGGTCTCTAATTGTTTGCTCGAGTAAGAAGAAGATGACTAGACCTTAGACAAGTGAGGACCTGAGCAGCCACTCTTGAGATCCTGATGGTCTCGAATTGGGAGGACGTGAGTTCAAACCACGCCTGTGTAGAAAACACCTTCACCCCTCAGCATTTATCATACGGACTGATGACTTTCTTTTTACATACACTTACTTTACACATGATACCTACTGTACCGATCAGATTCAGACACTGATTGTGTCTGTATTATATCTACCATAGGTACAGAATATAGTCGTTTATATACGGACTGATTGTGTCTGTATTATATCTAGGTCTCCGAAGTATCAGATTCTAACACTTTTTTTAACTCGTTGACTCCAGGTATGTTACTTACTTACTATTATTGAATTTTCACTGAATAAATATCTTTTAACTCCTTAACTCTAGTCAACTCCAGACTAAATTTAATTATTTCCGTTCGAAATCCACTCGCGTTATCACAATATGTTGCGTCAGCCTTTTATGGTTACCTTATATCAATTTTTTAAAGAAATAAAAATAGAGTTGGTTTGTTCTATGCTCCTCAGGCTCTTCGGATTCGAGACAGGTGTGTTACTTCGAGCGGTTTAATAAGTAATAGTTTTTAATCCACTGGACAGGGATCATCCATTTTTCTAGTCTTTATCCCCTTCTTTACCTTGAACTACTGTACTCGTCTACAGCTGTAGACCTCGGAATGACCCTCGCATATATCACATATCACAATCCCTTGTTAAGAAATAAAATAGAGTTGGTTTATTCTATGCTCCTCAGGCTCGGATTCGAGACAGGCGTGTTACTTCAAGCGGTGTAGTTTTAATCCACTGGACAGGGATCATCCATTTTTGTGGCCTTTATTCCCTTCTTTACCTTGAACCTCAAACCATGACAGGCATCCACTTCCGGGTCTTCATCGTAGAAGAGGGCCTTTTCTTCAGCAGATAGAGACGTGATCATCCAATTCACGTATTTATAAGACAAGTCTTGCCCCATTCGCTCTAGTTCCTCATCGTCCAAAGGAGTTCTGAAGCGATGCCATATCCCACCGGCTGTGATCTTCGGATGTACAGGATCATCATTTGGTCCTTTATAGTAAACTCCAGTTTGAAGCAAATAGCGTATGTCTCCGTGAAAATCCCTCCTAACACGTGGATGATTCCATCGTTCTTCCAAAGGGAGATCAGCACAACAGAGATCAGCACAACCCCAATCAATCAAAACTGGGAAGTTATTCTCTTCTCGAAGGATAACATTGCCGACATGGACGTCGTTGTGAGTGACACCAAATCGACGGAGGCGCCGCCCGAGCTCCAGGACACGCTGAGAGATGGTCTCAGCCTCCTCGAAGGTGATGTTGATGCCGGGCCTGAATCTTGCCATCGAACGACCAGGAATATATTCGAGTAAAAGGCAATCGATGTGACTTAGAGATGGATGTTGAGCCATCGACATCATATCGATCTTTGCGGTGCCGAAAAAACGAGGGACCAGCCCAGAGGCTTGGGCCTCCTTTAAACGACCATACGCTTTGTATTCCTTGATATGTGCCGCATTGCGCGCCTCCCATGTGGTAAGTAGGTGCATCCATGGCAACTGATCCTCGTCGCGGTCGATTTCAAAGGATGTTCCATGTTCACTCATATTTGATTGATATTCCTCCTCTAATTCAGGATTCCACAGTTCATGGACCCTACGGTCTGCCAATTTGAGAACGAAGCGGTCGGGAAGTCCAATACTGCGCCCACTAGTCTGTGCATCCACCAGGAGGGCAACAGAGAGTGTGAATGGAGTAAACGCCTTGACAATTTTCACTTCTGTTGATTTGTTACCGGAAAGCACGAGCGAAAGGCGATGTCCAGGCTGATATGCGTCAGCAGGAGACCTTGTCAAATTAATATAAAGTCTCCGAGTGAAAAATGAACAGTGCTTACTTGAACCAAATGGTACCTGAAGTGGTAAAAGGTATACGTGCAGCGTGTTTCATATACTATGAGACAGTGAGATTAAGAGAAATGGGAGGAGAGGAGAGGAATCTATACATACAGAGATTGCCCGGCACACCATCGGAAAAAAAACTAGAGAGAGTGGTAAGCTTTCGAACAAGTGGAATGATAAATTAAGGCTCACCCCTGGCAGGTCAGTATGTGCTTCTTGAGGGCACCTTAAGGTGTTGGAATTGATGTGACGAAGTCCACCGAGAATATCACACGAAACCAGGGTCGTCCTTTACAGCTTTGTCTCATTTCACCCTCTTTCTCTCATTGTCCCCCTTGACCCTACCTGCTCAT
>QLOM01008646.1:0-15442 GCA_003313785.1 Termitomyces sp. MG148
ATTCAGACATATATTATGTTCCGTTTGCCATCTCTATTTGATCTTGCAAACACTTTACATAGTTGTTCTCACAAGACTACTCTTGAAGCTCTTTGTATGTTTCTCAATTTGATTTATTATACTAGTTGGTAACATTTTTTATACTAGGAAGTGGAACTACATCTACCAATTGTTACAATAAATGAATTTGTACAAGCACTTCTTCCAATTGTTTTTGCTACATCTTACTGTTCATTAGCAAAAAAGACATTTTGTCAAATTTTGACAAGTTTTTTGATCCTTTTAAGTCTTTATTAAAAATACAAGTACAGCAATACTATGTACTGTATAGCTTAAGTGAAGGTGGCACTGAGATTTATATATTATGAGATGACTCATGTGGATTTTTAATGCTGACTAAAATTTGCCAGAATTGATAAAAATATATAACAAGCTGGATTTCAACCTAAGGCTTTTGTTTTTAGCTGAGTTTTGAATTTTCAGACTAAGTTTGACATTACAAGAAGCTGAGCCTGAAATTTAAGTATAAGTTTAATCCTGATCAAAATATTGGTCTTTTATGCACTCTTCTGTCCACTCATAAAGATTGAACAAAGTAAAGTAATAAACAATCCTGAGGTAAAGTAAAAACATAGCAAAAAGCCAGAAAAACAAAATATGTTAACCTATTTGTTTGTTTTAGAATATTTATCAGAGGACTTTCTTTTTAAGCATTCTTGAAACTCTCTGGACTAGTCTGGAGTTTTCTGAATTATTCCACATCCTCTAAAGATAGGTTTTGTGTATTGTACAGTTGTTTCCATGCTTTTTGCTCCCACTGTGCCATAGTAGAGGAATCCTTAAACTTGATTTTTTTCTGCCAAGTGATTAGTTACTTCCTGTTGTATTGTACTGCATCTAATAAACTTTGGATTTTCCTTTGCCAGTTGTGTGATTAGCTGCAACCCTTCAAGGTCATTCTTACAGCAGAACAAGTCTCCTAACTTGGGTCTGAAAACCCTCTATAGCTTGTCAGAACTCTTTGTAGCTTTTATTTGTCACTTCTCCACCAGACTTAAGCACTTGCACTCTATGACTTATGCAATGAGAGTTTTCTGAGGCTCCAGCAGTGTCACTGGTTTTGTGGACTAGACTGAGTTCAAACAGGAGTTCTAGGATGAGTTCTTTTCTTGGAATCCTGCAAAAACAACCATGCTAGTTTTTTTAGAAACCCACAGGATTTGCTACACTCATATTTTTTAGTGAATTTGTTTTAATATTTTGAGGTGAACAGTGCTCAAAATGTGAGTACCAACAGCTGCAACTCTAATTGTGCATTTCTATATATATTCTCAGGCTTAGTAATCATGCTTACATTGCAGCAAATTGAATAAAACCTCAAGTACAACTTTTCACTGATAATCAAAGACTTTTACACTCTTGAACTACTCTTTGAGTCAGGTCTCACCAGGCTTGCAAATCTTAGTAATATGTTTGTATTTTCTTTGAAACCACATGCTTTAGAATTCACATACACCTTCTCTCACAGTTGCTACATTGCATTGACAATTCAAGCTCTCTTCTTGCTCTCTGTTCCAGGCCCAGTATAATTTCTTGACTAGAAGTTATGACAATAATGGCCATAATCATGCACTGATGTGCTCTGAGCCTCTACTAGCATTGTGTCTTGAGTGTTAGCTGCACAACATTGTGGATGGGCTACTCAATAGCTGATATGATATAAAATTGTAGAAGCCTGTACACCCAACATCATTTGCCAGCTCCTGAAGCAACCCTCTAGCCTTCCATTACAATTGCTCTTCACTGCAGCTGGCTTTGTTGGCCTTGTTCTTCTTGCATTCCTTGTCATGTATATCAGCTGCCAATGGTGCCAAGCCAAGTTCAACCATGAAATCAACAAAGCCACATTTGAAGCTGCCAATACATCTGCACTCCCCTTTTTAGACATAAACAATGGGTATAATGGCACTGGTGGTACAGGTATGAGGAAGATTGGCC
The DNA here is from genome assembly GCA_003313785.1 of Termitomyces sp. MG148. NCBI lineage: Eukaryota > Fungi > Basidiomycota > Agaricomycetes > Agaricales > Lyophyllaceae > Termitomyces > Termitomyces sp. MG148. Next base: position 1,999 of record QLOM01008646.1, read on the forward strand.
CTGATATCACAAGTGTTGGCATAGGCATGGCTCCAGGCTATGGACACTGTTGAGCAGGTTTCTCCTGCAGCGGAAGTTTGATAAAGTAACTTCTATATTCTGTACACACTAAACAGGACTGCTTTTATATACTATGTGCTAGTTACTAGAAAGTTCTGTAGTATCAAAAATTACCAAGAAATAGTTCACCGAAATGCCCAGACAATATCTTGAACATTCCGGAGTAAGTTCGGAATTACTCATCTCATCTCACAACACTCTCCCTTGGTCAAGCATTACACCAATTGCGTATGTAAGGTCTTGATGAGCTACGCGAGGTAATCCTTTGGTAAATAAATCGGCGAAGTTGTCTTTTGATGGTACATAAATGATTTCAATGACTTGATCTTCAACAAGATCTCAAATGAAGTGCAGTGCTATGTTGATGTGCTTGGTTCTCACATGGAATTCAGGATGGTGGGCTATAGCAATAGCGGCTTGGTTGTCTGAAAATAAAATCAAGGTGTGCGGTATGTAAATTTAGTTCTGTGAACAAATATTGATACCAAATAAGTTGTTTTACTGCATGAGTTGCAGCAACATATTTGGCTTCAGCTGTTGAGAGTGCAACTGTGGTTTGACGTTTGGAGCTCCAGGCGACTGCTCCTCTGCCTAATAGGAAAACATATCCACTGACAGACTTCCTGTCTTTTCTCGATGCCCAATCGACATCACAGTACATTGTTAATTCAGGAATCCATTCCTGGTCTGTACCGCCATATGTTAATGCAAATTTTTTTGTTCCTTTGAGATAGCATAGTATTCTTTTAACAGCTGTCCAATGAACTGGTTGTGGATTCTGAGTAAACTTTGCAAGTGTTTGCACTGCAAATGCAATATCTGGTCATGTTCTGAGTGCTGTGTACATAAGTGATCTAATCATTGTTGCATATGCTTCAGATCCTCTTGAATCTGTTTCATTAGTTGTAGTAACATCAGTGACTGTTTCAAGTTTGACGTTTGAGTCGATTGGTGTAGAAACAGGGTTTGCCTCCTGAAGGCCAAATTTCTCAAGTAGTGAATCAATGTAATGAGTTTGTGATAGCGTGACGGTGCATGTGTCTTGATTGCGATCTACTTTCATGCCTAAAAGCATAGAGGGCTCCCCCATGGCCTTGATATAAAACTTTTCTTTGAGTTGTGCTTCAAGTTTATTGCTTTCTGCAGGGCTGTCTGTGAATGTGACTATGTCGTTGACGCAGACTAAGAAGATTGCAAAATGATCTTCATTAAGCCGAATGAAGCAACAATGGTCTGTTTTAAGTTAAGTGAACTCCAGTTTATTCATAACTGTCTTGAACTCATTGCTCCATGTGTTGGCTGACTGTCAAAGCCCGTATAACGCTTGTAATAATTGACACACTTGTTTAGTGCCATCACTGAATCCAGGCAGTTGTTTCATGTAAATTTCTTTGCGGAAATGACTGTGTAGGTATGCACTTTTCACATCTAGCTGTTGTATGTCCCAATTATTTATTGCAGCAAGTGCTAGCATTGTCCACAAAGACTTGAATTGCATTACAGGTGCAAACGTTCCTGTTTTGGCAAAGTCCGTGCCAGGTTTCTGTGAGAATCCTTGTGCCACAAGTCTGGCTTTGTATTTGACCACATTGCCATGTTCATCCCTTTTCTTTGTGAAAACCCATCTGCAACCAACTGGTTGTCTTCTGTCTGGTAAGTCCTCCATTCTCCAAGTTCCCATTTCTTCCAACTGGTCCAATTCTGCACTTATAGCTTTCCTCCATTCCTCTGCTTCCTCTGATTCTAGAGCTTCTTTGACAGTCCTTGGTAATGTCTTGGACTTGTTTTGCTCATTATTGAGCAAGGTTTTGGATAAGAAACTTTGTTCTTGTATTACTAGGTGTGTGTCTGCAGCTGAGTCTTTCTTTGTTGTTTCTCGATTCATTGATCTTGCTGCAGGGTTGTTCAACATTCTATAGTCAACTTCTTGCCTTGTTGTACATGTAGGGCACGTTATTGGTTCTTCAGGTAATGCTTTGGATCTTTTAACTGTTATTTGAGGTTCCTGAGAGTTTGTCAAGCTGGAATTTTGATCCTGTCAGTTCTGCTCCCCCTCAGATTGCGAACTCAAAGGGTGTGTTACTGTTTCTCCATTTTCTTGCTCTTTTAATTCTTCTATTGGGTCATTTTTGTTAAATGCGACATTCCTTGATACTTTTACGGTTTTTGTCAATGCGTCATAGTATTGAATAGCCTTTGCACCTTCCATGAAACCTGTAAACTTCATTTTTCTCGATCTTGGTGCTAATTTTGACTTGTTTTTATTTTCATCTAGCACTCACATGTCACATCCAAACTCGCAAAAGTGTGCAACGTTTGGTTTCTTGCCAGTCTATGCTTCATATGGAGTTTTTCCATTTAGGGCTTGTGTTGGTGCTTGGTTATGTAAATACGTTGCGTAGGACACTGCTTCATCCCATAAGAATGCTGGTAAGTCTTTTGCAATTAGCATTGCTCATGCCAGTTCTAACATTGTCCAATTAAATCTCTCAGCAATACCATTTTGCAATGGTGAGTATGGTGCTGATGTTTCGATGGTAATTCCCTTTTCTTTGGCAAACTTTTTCAGTTTTTCATTGATGAGTTCTTTTCCATTGTTGAATCAAAGGTATTTCAGAACTTTTCCTTCTTTTTGTTCCAACATGTTAACAAGCCCCACTATTTTGTCATAGGCTTTGTCCTTTGTTTTAAAGTATCGTGTTCCGCAATATTGGCTCGCATCATCAGTAAATGACACATAATATAGCCATCCTCCAATTGATTTAACTTGTGCCGGTCCCCATACATTGCTTAATGTGCATTCTCCAGGTATTTTGGCTCTTGTTTCAGCTTCTTTTGGGAATGACTGATGAGTTTGTTTGGCTTGTATGCAGGCTTCGCATGTTTTTGATGGTACAGAGGATTCATCAATGGTGAGTCCATTCACCATGTTTCCATTCTTCAATTTTTTGATTGAACTGATAGCAATGTGTCCGAAGCATTGATGCCCTTCATCCCATGACAATTCTTGTGATGAATTTGCATACATTGCTTGTTCTTGTCCAGGAAGTTCTGCACATGCATCTAGCAGGCAAAGTCATTTTGTATGCTTCCTGTTCCTACTTTCTGGTCATCTTTGTTCTTTAAGATACAGGAACCATTTCCAAAAATGACATTTCCTCCTGCATTGTCAAGACGTCTGATCGACAGTAGGCCATTTGGTGCCTCAGGGACATGTAATGTGTTTTTCAGGGTATGTTTAACTGTTTTTCCATCAAAATTAAACTTCAGTGTCACTGTTCCTTTCCCAAGTGCCACTGCAGGTGTCAAACCAAGTCCTGATACTTTGGCGTCCTTTAAAGGTATGTATTCTGTGAATGCTTCCCTTTTTGGACATATATGTGATGTTCCTGAGTCCAGGATCCAATCATACTGCGAAAATCATCCTGTATTGGCGGTATACGCTACATTATTAAGTGCTGCATTTATTGAGTCTTGTTCCTGATTAGCCTGATGTTTTTCTTTGTTTTGTCGGCCCTTTGGTCCTTGGCCTTCACGACCTCCACCTTTAGCCCAGCAGTCTTTCAAGAGATGTCCAATTTTGTGACAATTGTAACATTCTTTTCCTTCTGCTTTTTCAGATTTCTTTGACTGATTTCCTTTCTGGGCTTGTAGAGCTACTTCAGCAGGGTCATCACGTCTTCCACGATGCCTACAATCTTCCTCAAAGAGAATTGCAACTAACTCGTGCGATGACAGTGTGGGTTTATTGCTGTTGGACCCTAAGTATGCAGATGTGTACGTGTCCCAGCTTTCTGGTAGCGATGTCACTAATATCATGACAAAATCTTCATCAGACACCTTATTGTCCATCAAGTGTAATTCTTCTTGAAGCTTTCGTAACTTCGAGACATGCTCTATCATGTCGAATCCATCATCTTCGGCTGTCATCCTATACAGCGCGCGTCTCGTGACAAGTACTCCTAACCTGCCTTTGGATTCCTTGACTGTGGTGAGCTGAACCCACATTTCTTTCGCAGTATCTGCGCCACTGATGTGGATCATCTCAACATCGCCAATCGATAGTTCAATGCGCGTTCGTGCTTTCGCGTCTCCGGCCAACCATTTATCTCACGCCTCAGTCTCGTCTTTTGTCGGGTTTCTCGGATCGGCTGATTCTGGAGCTTTCGCATCCTTTGCGATATACTTCTCCAGGTCCAAGGTCACGAAGTACGGCTAACATCCGTCGCTTCCATGGCATCCAGTTATTGGCCTTCAGCAATTCCATTTGGTAAGATCCAGATGTGTATTCTTCCGACATGATTTATATTTGAGTGTTTTTAGATTGAGATCGGGTGAGGCTGCCTAGTACGTTATTCTGTTTAGTGTGTGTGTGGCCGAGGCCCATAACCTGTTGAGCAGGTTTCTCGTGCAGCGGAAGTTTGGTAAAGTAACTTCTGTATTCTGTACACACTAAACAGGACTCCTTTTATATGCTACTGGCTGGTTACTAGAAAGTTCTGTAGTATCAAGAATTATCAAGAAATAGTTCACCGAAATGCCCGGACAATATCTCGAACATTCCGGAGTAAGTTCGGAATTACTCGTCTCATCTCACAACAGCACTGGTCCTAAATTGTCACTGTACCTTGCACTGAGTCACTGTACCTTGCACTGAAATGCACGGCACTGCACTGAAATGCACTGCACTTGCACTGCAGCACTGACATTGTCACTGCAAAAAGTGCATGCCCCTGTATTACTAAGTAACCTTAGTACGTGTCAATAAGTTATTTAACTACCTGACTTATGTCGCACCGGAGCAAGAACAAAAATATGCCATGCCGGAACCGCATTGGCCGCTTCCGCAAGTGCTCAAACTTCTAATTGAACGGCTAATTCCAGATATGGGACGAACATGTGTAAGTATATGTACAGAGTCAACACTTCGAAGTAAATATCACCATACATTGAATCCATGCCTCAACCACAACAACTGTCGACCCTCGAAGACATCCAGGTAAGCAGGCTTGCTGGTTCTTCATACCTGATCTTGGCTTGAATGGATTGATTTATTCTCCCCATTTAGGCCCGCCTCGTCATGTTAAATGAAGCGGCCACAACATTGATCGCGGCAGTCACGGCGGCAGAGTCTCAAGCTGAAATTAAGCGTGTGGCGTTCGAAGCGCGCATTGCTGCTATCGAGAAACGGTCAGTATGACATGCATCTTATTATGCAAAGATTGCACCTGATCCATGAATGTGGCTTTATGCTTTGAAGTGTCGGTCATATACCGATCCAACTCCACAATAGTCAAATTCCATACAATTCTCCTCTCTGGTACCCAGCAGGGATAAATGTAGTCGAGCCAATGCCAATCTTGAAGAGAGATATTTTTAATCTACTGGGTGAGAATCTCATCCTCAATCTTCTCCTTTGTGCAGTCTCACTTACTTTGAATATTTGTTGATTCATACCAGAATCAGATTGTATTATCACAGCCGGTGCACTAGAGCTCCCGCAACTTACAGGAGAGCCAACAGTAGACCAACGCCGTGCTCAGATTAGGGAGTTCTTGGGTGCAATGTAAGAGACGTACTGCGTACTGGCAGGGGCTTATGTTTTATTCAATAATGTGTCATGTCGCAAACTTACCAATCATAAATACCCTTCTCAGTTCAGGGAAACAAGCGGAGTACTTTGCTCATAGCCACAACCAGAACATCAATTCCATATACCACGACAGTTCGCCTTGGAAGTACCGCATCGTCTTGTGATGTATCCCTCACTGGCAGTTGTCCACAAAAGAAGAAAAGTATCTCTTTTAGCGGTAGTACCGGTAAGCTTAAGTTAATCTCACAACAATTCAAGCTTGTTGAAGAAACTAACCTCGAATGACGTCGAAAAAGCATCACCTTTTCCTTTCTATACTTAAAATCACCGAAGACATCTCATAGACAGCTGTACACTAAAGTTCGAGTCATCTTTGAATCTTTAGTATCTGAATTGCGTTGTGTTATCCCGAACATCTTCCTGTTCTGCCATTGTGCTGCGTCAAAGCTCTCCTCTACGCAATCCTGCAATCCCACCGATCCATTGTCCCACTTTCCCCCATCCTTACCCATTTTCGCAAAGTCGAGACGTGCCAGTGACATGCTTCCATTGTATCTGCCTCATGGCTTTCTCTTGTTCCTTCTACCTTCCACTTTCAGAAACCAGTTTGAAACAGGGTCAATTCATTTTTTTTCTGCGGAGAAAGCCGTATTTTGTCATGCGGAGATATCCCGACTTGACAGATGGGATCGTGTGAAACAAACATCAAAGTTCATGATAGCAGGAGATATGGCGCAGTTTTAATAACGTAGAAATCTAATCTTACTCGTGTGATGTAGTTCCTTGACGAACTCAGCATGTGGCGCACGATGACGTAATCAGAGATTTTGTTCAATGCCAAAGGCAGATTCCGAGGGTAAGGAACGGTTTCAGAGGACTCTGCCCAATCACGCGGTTTGGCACCCGCTCCTCGCCTTTCCTAGTTCAGACCAGGGGCCGCTCCGTCGTGTTGGCAGTTGTTGCGCGTCGAAGGCAGGCAGCGGCAGCTAGTCTGAAACGCTGGGCCCCTCTGCGCTGCTCCTCTCGTCGCCCTTCGCCATCTCCCTACCAGCAGGTCGCTCTTCCGCGTTCCTGTTTCGCTCTTCGTTTCGGTATGAAGGTAATTTTCATTTATTTCAATATAAAAAACTGCAGAGGCCTATCTATGGCGCATTACCTATTTGCATCTTGCATCAAATCAAATCATCACAAGAAAGAAAAATTTAAATAAAAAGAAAAAGAAAAAAAAAACGAAAAAGAAAAGACACCTCTAAAAACTAGGAATTCTACACAATTTGATCTTCCTTGTCCATATGCGTCCACATCGCTCCACCCGCCACCGGCATCTGCACCACCCCATTGCCCGTGGACGCCATAAGTAGCCCATTTCCCAGCGTCCCTAGGTATGTTTACCAAACGAGAACTTACCGCGTCCCCGCAGACGGTACCTATGTATGCATGCACCATTACATAGACGCTGAAAACGGCGGCAGACATCATACTTCCCTCACCTCAGAAGTATACTCTGCAGGCCATCCACAGGTGATGTACATGGCACATGCCCTCATATTCTCCGCCTAATCGCCCGCGGTGACATAAGTTCTTCCTTCTTTCCTTCCATGATGTCAATCAATCACATCTGCCTAGTGGTCCCCTCGTGTAAGTACTGTACCCCTCCCCTTCAAAACAAAACCAAAAAGTTCTGATTCGGAGCTGTAGTGTAAGACAATAGTCAGACCTCAGAGTCTTTACACGATGAGTAAAGGCAGCTGAGGGTGTTCGGCCGACGATCTGTATATTTTGTAGGTGAAAATAAAGTTTGCCAAAGTGTCACAAATACCTCGAGTGGGCGGGGGTGCCGACGCGAGGTGGTGTTTGACAAAAAATAATAAAGTAAAGTAAAAATAAAATAAAATAAAATAGGAATCGTACTTCAGGCTGTGGCATCTCCTCTAACACTCCCCCAGATGCCCAGACCAATCCTAGGCGCATAGGCCTATCTTCCCAATGAGGTACTCGTGTGCGGCTTTAGGAAGGGATTTGGTGAAGAGATCAGCATAGTTTTCAGCAGATGGGATAGGGCTGATTGATACATCGCCTTCTCGGATGCGTTCACAAATGTAATGGTGGCATATGTCAATGTGCTTTGCTCGTGAGTGGCCCTTTGTGGATTGGGCAAGTGCAATTGCAGATCGATTGTCAGCATACAGGGTGATTGGTAGCAGTTGAGGGAGGTCGATCTCCACGAGAAAGTTGTACATCCATAGACCTTGCTGAGCCCCACGAGTTAGGGCCATGTACTTGGCTTCCGTTGTAGATAGTGCCACGGTAGGTTGCCTCTTGGAGCTCCAGGAGACTGGCCCGCCGGCTACCATAAAGATGTATCCACCTGTTGACCGCCGAGTGTCGTGGTCTCCCCCAAAATCCGCGTCCACGTACCCGACAGGCTTTACAGATCCTCCCTCAGTCCTTGAATAGGTAATCTTGTAGTCAAGGGTCCCTTTGACATATCCAAGTACGTGCACAAGCGCCTTCCAGTGCTGTGGCCCTGGATTTGCCTGGAAGTGGGCAAGTAGACCCACTGCATAAGAGAGGTCTGGTTGTGTAGCTACCTGTGCCCACATCAATGCTCCAAGTAGCTTCCTGTACGGTTTGTCATTCATGTAGTGTCGCTCTGCGTCCGTTTGAGGAGCCATGGATTCCATAAGCCTGATTCCTGCTGGGAGTGGCATTGCGTGGGGGTTGCATTCAGACATGCCAAAACGCTTGATGACTCGTTTCAAGTATGCGTTCTGTGAGAGGAATATGGAGCCGCTGGATAGGTTGCGTTTGATGGCCATGCCAAGGATACATGTTGGTTCACCGAGGTCTTTGATTTTGTACAGGGATGCTAGCTCCTTCTTGGCAGTTTCAGTGCCATCTGCAGAAGATGATATGCCAAAGATGTTGTCAGTGAACGTGTTAGTGACCATGTGCTCGCCATTTGTTATCCGTGACCGAACGCAACTGTCTGCTTGTGATGTCGTGTATCCCAATTCCATGTATGCATTGTCAAGAGTGTGCCACCAATCGCGTCCTCCTTGCATTAAGCCATACAGGGTCTTCAGGAGAAGGCATACCTTCTCCTCCCCCCCTGCAAGCCCTGGAGGCACCTGCATGTAGATTGTGTGGGACGGCACACTGTTGAGATAGGCTGACACAAAGTCAACCTGCCAGATAGCAAGTCTGAGCTGGGCAGCAACGGCAATGGACATCCTAAGCGATTCTAGGCAAACCACCGCAGCGTATGTTTCCTCAAAGTCCTCCTCCGCTACCTGAGAGAAGCCTTTAGCTACCAAGCGTGCCTTCCTCTTAACGATGTTGCCCTCCGCATCAAATTTGTTCACGTAAACCCATCTGCATCCAATAACCTTCTTACCAACCGGTACAGACGATGTTGGGACCAGCTTGAAGACTTCTCTGCTCTGCAGGATGGCAAGCTCTTGTTCCATGGCCGGTCCCCAAAGGTCTGGTCTGCGCATGGCCTCCGTGTAGTTGTCAGGGACGTATGTGTTGTCATCTGCAGTTGACAAAATTGTGGCAACGAAGGCAAAGGCATCCTCAGTGAGGTACAATTTGGCTGGTGAGTCAGTGGGCTGTAGCCTTGCAAGGCGGTCAGATCGTCAAAGTGCAGGCGGTTGTGGCAGTTCAGGTGGCATGGTTGAGTTGAGGCGTTCAGAGCGTCGAGGGTTGGGCTGAGTTGAGTCCTTTGAAGCATGTGGCGCGGGTGTGGCTTGTTCATCCTTATTTTGGCCTAGTCCAGGAGTTTCAGGTACAGTCTGCATGGCAGGGTCACAGATCTCAGGGTTACTGTGGAGCAGGCTATTGGTGTCATGGATGTGTGGGGCAATAGGCTGGCGTAAGGATAGTACTCCTGGCGTGGAGGGGTCTGATGTGGGATGAATGTCAGATAGGAGGTCAAAGATCACATCATGTGATGTGATGATACTGCGTGTTCCCTTGTCATACAGCTTGTATCCATTATCTGAGTATCCCACCAGAACGTACTTCACGGAGCGTGGGTCGAGTTTTGACTTCACTAACTCCTCTGGGACTTTGGCAAAGGCAATGCAGCCAAAGGGACGGAGATGGCCTACATCCTGGTGCTTTTTGGTCCACCCTTCCTCCGGTATGTGGTCTGGGTGGTGTGAGGATGGGATCAGGTTACGAGTGTGGATCTGAGTTGATGCTGCCTCAGCCCAAAGTGACTTATCAGCCAACATGCATCTTACTCCTTCAATCACAGTGCGTATACTGCGCTCAGCCAGACCATTTTGCGCGTGAGCGTAGGGTGTGGTGATGTTCATGTGGATACCATGTTCTGTGCAGTACTTGATCCAGGCCTCGTTCACCCACTCCTTCCCTGCATCGATCCTGACCATTTTGAGCTTTTCCCCTGTTTGGCGTTCTGATTCGACGTGGTATGCGGTGAATGCCTCGAGAGTGGTTGTGGAGTCCTTGCAGGAGAGGAAGAAGCCTGACATCCTGGACGTAGCCCTGTCAATGGCAAGCATCATGTATGACGCTCCTCCCAGTGATGTAACTGACATAGGTCCCCAGAGATCAATGTGTACGCACTGGTTGGGAGTAACCTCTGTTTTGACTTTGGCGTCGTATGGACAAGCTGCGTGTTTGCCATATACGCAGTCCTCACATACACCTTTCGCATCCATACTCTCCTTGTCAGGGGACTCCTCATTTCTCCCTTCTTCCACTCCTTATTCTTTCATTCTTCCTCTATTTATTTCCTTATTTCTGCTGTCACTCTTTTACTTTACTGCTTCTATTCCTTCAACACTATCTATTGGTACTATTCTCAGCCCTTGAGGTGCTCTGGTTCTTTAGTTATCATTCAAACAAGTGTAGCCACCGCTTCCAGAGGCTTAGTAAGCATCCAGAGGCTTAGTCATCTCAAGGCTAGCCTCCAAATTACTAAGCAAGCCACATGAGACATGTGCATGACCTCTGGCAATGGCAATTTCCGAGTTTTTGATTATTTTCGGAGATTTTCCTTTTTTAGATTATAAATTTTATTGTGGCTTTTATCATACTATACAGTTACTTCCCACGCTTCTGGAGCCTTGGAAGTGTCACTCCTGGCATAGGAAATCCCTAGACTTGTTCTCTTTGGATTTCCCTCTGCCAGGTGAGTAGTTATTGTTGTATTACCTATATATATTTTGGATTTCGCTCTGCCAGCTGTGTGACTGAGCCATAGCCTCCAGAGGTTGCCTTTACACTCCTTAACTGTGAGACCGTCAACCAGAGTTTTCCGTGCCATATTCTGAATGCTCGTGATACCAGTGTGACAGAAGCGACAATGCCATACTTCAATGCTAGCAGGTACATGTTTGGAGGATGCGGCCATGGCTTGGGTAGTTGCGTCTGTGGCGTTGTCGAGTGTGTTTAGCATATACATCCCTCTGGTGGCATGGCCGATGAGTACTTCTTGGCTGTTTGCATCCCAGAATACCGCTTTTCCACACAAGAAGGTGACTGTGAAACCAGCTTCATCGAACTTCCCTATTGAGATAAGGTTTGCCACCAAATCAGGTGTGTGGAGTGCCTGTCTGAACACAAGTTCCGATGACCCATTCTTTGTTAAGACTGTCTTCTTGACTGTGCCTTGTCCAATGATGTGGAAAACACCTCCAACTGGTGCAGACTGGCCGCTCCTTGGTGTCGCCAGTTTCTTGTACTTGCAGAAGACATTTCGATCAACAAAACAATGATCTGTAGCTCCTGAATCAGCATACGTCAGTATCTTCCCTCCAGCTAGCATTCCCTGTATGTCTGGGATAGGGGTGAGGTCGCATATGGAATCTGCTGATTGGGCTGCCAGAGCGTTAGTGACGTGCGAAGTCATGGCGTTTGCAAGATTTGCAGTTGGGGCTGTGCCTGTCGTAGTGGTGGCGTTTTTAGCGGCGTTCAGGGTTGTGATTGCTTTCTCGCAGTTCCTGAAGCTCTGAGGGAATTGTCCCTCTTTACCTCCTCCAAGCCAATAGCAGTCCCCAATGAGGTGTCCTGAGCATTTGCAGTTCGGGTTTGTGCAGACAAGTTTCGATTTTGTGGGCTTTATGGCCACCTGGAGAGCTGTGGTTGAGGTCCCAGTCGTTGGTTTCTGTATCCTGAGGCGTTCCCAGTGGACGTTTAGTCCGGCAATAAGTGTAGCAGAAGTGGTTGCAGAGTAGAGGCTAGCAACTATCGTGTTCCATGACTCGGGTAACGAATTCATTACGATTGTGCGAAAAGTTGCATCAGTGATTGCTGCGCCCTTTTCCGTCGCTTCCCTCCATTTTGTACGAAGGTTTTGGATATGGTTGGGGAAATTGTCGCTGTCCGTGAACATTGTGGCACGTAAACGGTTCTCTGCTCCCATTGCTGCAAGGTCAGACATCACACCATAAGTCTCAGTGATTGTCTTCCATGCCTCAGCCGCCGTCCCATCCATTCTGATGCCTAGACCTATTGGGTTTTTACAATTGTTTATGATTAAGCTGAGTGTCCATGCATTGCGAACATCCCATTCATCCAGGGATGGGCTCAGGGACAACCACTTGGTCAGTTCTCCTTCCAGGACAGTGGTTGCGAGTTTTGTGGTGTCTTCTGTAGACTCCATTTTGGGATGGTCGGTAGTATCGGCCTTTTGTTGGGTAGTAGTGCAGGTGGTGTCGGTTTTTCTTGTGGCAGGAGAAACAATGGTCCCTTCAAGGTATCTGCGTGCGCCACAAGTGCGTGCCGCTATCAGAACCCTGTCCCTGAAGGCTGCGAAGTTGGTACCGTCGAACTGCGCATCTTCTGGGAAGATTGGCGGGTTGGATGCATTTGATGCTACGTTTGCCGACATTTTTGTAGTGTAGTTTGTGGTTTTGTGTGTGCGTTTGAGCTGGTAAGACAGGAAAGAGGTTCTACAGCGTTGACAAGACAAACGCTAGTGGGGCCCGATAACCTGTAGTGTAAGACAATAGTCAGATCTCAGAGTCTTTACACGATGAGTAAAGGCAGCTGATATTAACCTGTAGTGTAAGACAATAGTCAGACTACAGGTATAAGTGAGTAAATAGTCGACGGTGTAAGTAATAAACAGTGGCTCACCCTCAGAGTCTTTACACAATGAGTAAAGGCAGCTGAGGGTGTTCGGCCGATGATCTGTATATTTTGTAGGTGAAAATAAAGTTTGCCAAAGTGTCACAAATACCTCGAGTGGGCGGGGGCGCCGACGCGAGGTGGTGTTTGACGAAAAATAATAAAGTAAAGTAAAAATAAAATAAAATAAAATAGGAATCGTACTTCAGGCTGTGGCATCTCCTCTAACAGGAGCACACTCATCCGCGCGGCCCTGCGCAGCGTGTTCTTCTTCTCTGTTCTCTGATTCCGATATGGTGCTTTCTGACCTTGTCGAAGCTCCCTTCGACCGATCTCCGGTGTAAGGTTGGTTTACCATGGGTTGAGTACGCTCGTGGCTACTAGCAGGTGCTCCGTATTGATTATTCCCGTGCGCTCCGTTTTCCTTTTCCTTCGTCTGTATATGATCTATCTATCCTCGACTGGTATAGGCGGCTGGCTCATCACCATGGTATAAGGACTCGGAGAAATCAATCGTGCTTGGGCTTGCCCTCCTCTATTATCCCTAGGCATTGTTTGAGGTTGTTCAATTCGCTTACGTTCTGTGTTCTGTGGGTTGTCAAATCTTCCACCCTGTTCATATCCCCAAAATGCAGGAGGACTCGAGTCGGGGTTTCTATCCGAGTCGGTGTCGTCGCAGGGCCCTTC
>QLOM01008667.1:0-12148 GCA_003313785.1 Termitomyces sp. MG148
TCTGTCGCGGATCGCGACGGCTGTGGCGTTATCAGAGCCCGTGCTCCTGACAGGAGAGACTGGGACAGGAAAAACAAGTGTTGTCACGCACCTAGCATCCCTACTGCGCCGTCCGTTGATATCATTGAACTTGTCTCATCAGACTGAATCCTCTGACCTACTGGGAGGATTCAAACCTGTCGATGCGAGGATACCCGGTGCGCAACTTCAGCAGAAGTTTTTGGATCTGTTCGGGGGGACATTTAGTCGGAGGAAGAATGAGAAGTTCGAAGCCGAAGTTAGGAAGGCTGTTGCGGAAGGGAAGTGGAAGAGGGCCGTTGCGCTGTGGAAGGAGAGTGCGAGGTTGGCAAGAGAAAGGATACAAGCTAAAGAGGTTTTGGGGACAGAGTACGTGACACTCCTCTAACGTTTGTGTTACGTTTCACCTGCTTTTTATAGGGACGGAATGGAGAAGGAAGGGCCGCGCAAACGACGGAGGGTGGAACAAGATGAGCCTAAAATGTCAGCGAAAATCTGGGCCGCATTCATCCAAGACGTTGAGCAGTTTGAGGTTCAACATGTCCAGGGCAAGGGAAAGTTTGCGTTCGGATTCGTCGAGGGCCCTCTAGTCAAGGCGTTGAGAAACGGTGACTGGTACGCTCACATTTCCTGTAGTAACCACAGAGTTATGATCTGTCATCCAGGGTGTTGCTTGATGAAATTAACCTTGCTAGTCCAGAGACTCTGGAGTGTATATCTGGTCTCCTGCATGGGCCCATGGCATCCATCACTCTGACTGAACAAGGCTCTTTGGAACCAGTCCCTCGCCACCCTGACTTCCGGCTTTTTGCCTGTATGAACCCAGCGACTGATGTCGGGAAGAAAGACCTTCCTCCCAACATTCGTTCGCGCTTCACCGAGATTGACGTGCCCCCTCCTGATGCCGACAAAGAAACCCTTCTCAGCATCGTCAATCAATACATTGGTGCTAGTGCCGTGGGGGACAAAGGGGCTATCATGAACATTGCCGAGTTCTATGCAGCCGTGAAGGACCTTGCCGAGAGGCGACAGATCGCAGACGGATCGAACCATCGACCACACTTCAGCATGCGTACGCTCGCTCGCGCTCTTACCTTTGCATCAGACACAGCGAGCATGTTTGGTCTCCGTCGAGCAATATGGGAAGGCTGTCTGATGGCATTCACGATGGTACTCGACATCCCCAGTGCGGAGCTTGTGACTGCCCTCGCGTCGAAGCATCTCCTTGCTGGCGTACGGAACCCTCGTTCGATGCTGATGAAAGAGCCTTCAGTGCCTTCTTCACGCTCTGCTGACGAGTACATCAAGTTGGGACCGTTTTATCTCGAGAGAGGATCGTTGCCTGAGGACCCTGCAGAGGATTACATCATAACGCCATCTGTAGAGGCCAAACTCATTGATCTGGCTAGAATTATCCTCACTCGGCGGTTTCCCATCCTGATTGAGGGCCCGACTTCCGCTGGAAAGACTAGTTCCGTCGAATACCTTGCAAAACGCACGGGACATCGGTTCATACGTATCAATAACCACGAGCATACGGACATCCAGGAGTATATTGGCTCATACGTTTCGGATCCTCAGACAGGGAAGCTTGTGTTTAAGGACGGGCTTCTTGTTCGTGCTCTTCGCAACGGTGATTGGATTGTGCTTGATGAGCTCAATCTGGCTCCAACCGATGTCCTAGAGGCTCTTAATCGACTTCTCGACGATAATCGCGAGCTTGTCATTCCTGAGACCCAGGAAGTTGTGAAGCCACACCCACATTTTATGCTCTTTGCGACGCAAAATCCCCCTGGTCTCTATGCTGGGAGAAAAGTCCTTTCCCGTGCGTTCCGCAATCGATTCCTTGAAGTCCATTTCGCAGATGTGCCTCAAGCCGAGCTGGAAACTATTTTGTGTCAACGTTGTCGCATCGCACCGTCCTACGGCAAGCGCATCGTTGCGGTGTTCCATGAACTTCAAAAGCGCCGCCAGTCAAGTCGTGTATTCGAAAGCAAACAAGGGTTTGCGACCCTTCGTGATCTTTTTCGCTGGGCTGGTCGGGATGCCGTAGGCTATCAAGAGCTGGCTGAGAATGGATATATGCTTTTGGCAGAGCGTGCTCGACGAGACGAAGACGAGGCCGCTGTGAAAGAAGTTATTGAATCCGTCATGCATGTCAAGATTGATGAGAAGAAGATGTACGATCTCCATCGCCCGGATTTTGATATGACCTCATTCATTGGGTGCTCGATACCAGCAGTACCAGATCTCATCTGGACCAATGCAATGCAACGACTTTTCGTCCTAGTCTCAAGAGCTTTGCGATTTAATGAACCTGTTCTTCTTGTTGGCGAAACAGGTGCGGGAAAAACTTCCGTGTGCCAGGTCTTTGCGACTGCCACCTCGCAGCGTCTTCATGGGTTGAATTGCCATCAAAATACGGAGACAGCGGACCTTATTGGAGGCCTTCGGCCACTTCGCAATCGTACTCCGAGAGAAGCCGAGATTTTTAAGGAAGCTTTGGACGTGTTTCGTGAGATCGGCATGACCCAGTTACCCCATTCTCTCAGTGACCTTTCTGCTGCTTTGCCTGGTATCCTCAAGTTGAACTCCCTGCCGCCCAATGTACGGATTCGTATTCGTGCTCTCCAGATCAAGCTTCTTCAGCTAGAGTCGATATTCGAATGGCACGACGGACCTCTTGTGGAAGCCATGCGCTGTGGAGATGTTTTCCTCCTCGATGAAATTTCACTTGCCGATGACTCCGTCCTTGAGAGGCTTAACGGTGTTCTTGAACCAGGAAGAACCATCGTCCTGGCCGAAAAGGGTGGTGAGGACGAACTTGCTCATCCGGCACTGAAAGCAGATGAGAATTTCAAACTTGTCGCAACAATGAATCCTGGAGGTGATTATGGGAAGAAGGAACTTTCACCAGCTCTGCGCAATCGATTCACTGAGATATGGGTCCCTCGCGTCGAGAATCGGCATGACTTGGAGCTCATCGTCGGGAATACATGGAAACACGAAACGTTGAGACAGTATACTTCGCGTCTATTGGACTTTGTTGATTGGTTATGTACCCGAGTTGGTGATAATTCTTTGACGAGTCTCAGGGATATCCTTGTAAGTTCCAGTGTCGTTCGTTATTCTCCTCTGACATTGTCATTCTGATTGACTTCACTAGGCCTGGGTTACCTTTTCCAATGCCATTTTTCAATCTGATAGCTCGAGTTGCATGCCTGGAGATGAGATCTTCGTGAGTGATCTTCATTCTTCACTAATAATTTCTCACCGAACTTGTCTTCCAGCATCATGCTGCACATATGACGTTCCTGGATGGCCTTGCTTCGCTGCCACAACTATCAACGTACACGCGGAAGGACCTTCAACAACTAAAGGATGACGCGATGTCACAACTCATGGACCTTGTTCCACTTTCTGACCGCGATAACTTGTTTACATACATTCCGCCGCACGACCCTTCGTTATTCGTTCAGTTTGGTTCGTTCAGCATACCTAAGGGACCCCGGCAAGTCGTCGATTCTTGTTTCAACCTTGAAGCTCCGACCACTCAGGACAACGCAATGCGCGTTGTGCGGGCTTGCCAAGTCCTTAAACCTATTTTGCTTGAAGGCAGTCCTGGGGTAGGGAAAACGAGCCTTATCACCGCCTTGGCCAATGTATCTGGTCATCATCTGTGCCGAATCAACCTTTCTGATCAAACGGATATTATCGACTTGTTTGGATCCGATCTTCCAGCAGAAGGTGGAGGGCCAGGGGAGTTTGCTTGGAAAGATGCAGAATTCCTGAAAGCCTTGCAAGAGGGTCACTGGGTCCTTCTTGATGAGATGAACCTTGCTCCTCAGGCTGTTCTGGAAGGGTTGAACGCGGTTTTGGATCATCGCGGAGCAGTCTACATTCCTGAACTTGGCCGTTCTTTCGTTCGACATCCTAATTTCCGTATCTTCGCAGCTCAGAACCCTCTGCATCAGGGCGGCGGACGTAAAGGTCTTCCTAAATCTTTTGTAAACCGTTTCACCAAGGTTTTCGTTGAAGAATTATCACCCAGTGACATGCTACTAGTTTGCCGTCATCTTTTTCCTGATTTCAGTGAAAACATTCTTCGGGATATGATCACATACAATATGCAACTTCAAGAGGCAGTCGGAGTTCAACGCAGTTTTGCTAGAGAGGGTGCCCCATGGGAGTTCAACCTTCGTGACGTCATTAGATGGGCTACCTTGCTACGTGCGCCTCACTCAATCCTCCATCCCTTCGAGCACCTTCATACCGTCTATCTCCATCGTTTTCGCACTGACCAGGATCGATTGCAGGCCCGCCTCCTGTTTGATCAAGTCTTCACAACGGCAATGCGACCATTTGGAGTCTCTCCCAACTTGACGATATCATCACGCTACGTTCAAGTGGGTTATTTTACTTGCGTACGCCAGAACATGGCCCCACCATCTCCATCTCCTCCCGGACGTATTTTGAAGATGCAGCTCTTTGCTTTGGAATCTATCGGCCTCTGTATTTCCCATTCGTGGCTCGCCATTCTCACCGGTCATCGGAATAGTGGTAAGACTGAGGTAGTGAGAGTGTTGTCTCACTTCACAGGAAATGTTCTGCAAGAGATATCTGTTAACAGTTCCACTGACACCATGGACATTTTGGGCAGCTTTGAACAGGTCGATCTCCGTGGACGCGCTATATCTTTGGTTGACGAGTTGCTATCCCACTTCGATCATCAAGCGAGGTCAACTTCAGGCTCCAAGTTTGATCAAAACAAGGTATACATGTTGCGTAGGGCTCGACAAACTTACGCCTCCTATCATGATTTGTTACGATTAGCTTCTGAATGTCTCGCGGCTCCATCTGATATGTCTGAAGCAACTTCAGCGTTACTGGGTCAGGTTCATACCCTCCTCACCACTAGTGAAGCTGTTGGTCGATTCGAATGGGTTGATGGTCCGCTTGTTCAAGCGATGAAACGCGGCCACTGGCTTCTCATGGATGGTGCAAACTTGTGCAACCCTTCGGTCCTAGATCGCCTCAACTCACTTTGCGAAAGCAATGGCGTCCTAACTCTCAGCGAACGTGGTTATGTCGATGGAAAAGTTGAAATTCTGAAACCGCATCCGAACTTTCGTTTATTCATGACTGTCGACCCCCAGTTTGGCGAGTTATCTCGGGCAATGCGTAACAGGGGAATTGAGATATCTATGATTTCACCTCCCATTGCTGATGACGGGGGAATTCTCTCCGATTATCACCGGCTTCCATACAACTTGACGACCCCTAGAAAATCTTGGAGCCTCGCGTTCGAGAAGACTCGTCGAGGTTTGAATGCGACTCTCCTGTCACAGGTTCCACCATTGGCAACTACAGGACGTTCTCTTGATCTAGATTGCAGTCTCTCAAGTCTGACTGATCATGGACCAATGCTCTCTGTTTCGTCTTTGACAGAGTCTACGGATGCTCTTTTATTCTTTGTCGCTCGCACAACGGCGCCTTCTTTTGTCTCGCCTTTTTATCGTCTGTTGAACATGTTGCAAGATGCCAGAAGAGAATCTATCAACCGGATTCAAGGGGTCCTGCGCACATTGGCTAATGACACCCTCGCCGGAGGAACCCTTGTACGTCTACGCGAAGCATATTCAATGTCTTTGGTGTTACCTTCAGACCTTTTACTTACCCAGGTCAGCCAACCTTTCATCCGCCGCTGGCCTTTTGTTAATTTATACCCTGTCATGTGTGCATGTAAACGTATACGCTTGAATATAGCCCTTGGATTTCTACTTGAATGCTCTACCATGTGTGGATAAGAAACTGGGTTCAAATGACTCTTCCCCTCATAATATCCTGTTCGGAGTAATCGACCTTGCCGTGACTCTGTTTCTGGATGTCGAAGATGAAGCCGGTACATCCGACATAGGAAAAATTGTTGGAAAAGAGGGAAAGAAATATCAGACATCAAAGCAAATTCAAGACTTGCTTGAGGCCATTCAAGTTGTGGCGCGCAACATTTTAGACTCTTTGACCACCAAAAGTGAGGTCCCTCGAATAGTGAGATTTTCATCTTCACGTTACAACGTCTGATCACTTAAGTCTTTCACTAGCATGAGAGTCTTCGATTAGCATCATCGCTCCTCGACTACGGTCGTTATCTTCGCAAGATTGCTGTGGCTGCAGTCTTAGATTTTTCGGCCCTTCAAGCCGCATGTCACTGGATCGTCGACACTTTGAAAGACAGTCCTTCTGCCTTCTCAACGGCAGTGTCACGGGCTCACGAGCTTAAAGATGCAATTTCTTTGTCTACTGGACTAGGGCTACAAGACATCTGGTCCGCTCTCTTTCTAGACAGGTCACATATATCTCCGATAAGTCTGGACCTCGTTGAGGAACATAGTACGCACCTAGAAGGCAAGGAAGCACAAAGTATTAATTTTCTTCCCAATGCAGACCATGATGTTGATTCTCTTTGCATAGATATCAGAAGACAAGTCTTCGATTTCATGGCACTACGAACACTGCCTGTTAGCGTATCGACGCACTCGAATGGAAAATTAGAGACTCTGCGAGCAGATCTTGAATCAGTATGGCATTATACACTTCGCATGTCCTGAAACTAATGTTTCTGTCTCATCAGTATTTACTTCGCCAGAAGACTGAAGTTGAAGGAGAGTTTAGAGTAGACCCATCTCTCCTCATTGCGGAACTAGGAGTTTTCTTGATGATTTCTGATACAGAGGTGTGTCGTGACATAGATTCATATTTCTTGCTTCTGAAGTGCAATATTTTCAGGGGTTGAAGAAGCGAGTTGCAGATCTTATTGAAACTGCGTGCTGTCGGCAAGGCAGTCTGCTTCGATTGACTTCCTATCAACATCTTTCGTGGACTCTGGAGGCTAACAAAAGTGAGTAACACATCTGTCGTTTTTGATTGTGACGGTTAAACTTTCTCTAGATGCTCTTCCTCTTCTCGCTGAAACACAGATGCAATGGTTAGATTCGTTGTGGAACATTTCTACTCCTTCGGACCAAGTAAGAGGGTTCTGTCCTTGCAGTCCTTTCCGATCTTCTAATACAGCATCTAGCAATCTGTCGGGCCCACGATACTTTTGCAACCAACTCAACTTATTGCAACTATAGCAGCATGGTACTATTCTTTCACTCCATCGAGATTTCTTTCATTGACGAAAGGTCTAGCGACTGGAGTCAGAAATCCCTGCGTTCTGTGGAGAGATATAGAATGGAGACACGTCACCACTCGCGCTTGTTGTTCTTACAATCTGAGCGATCGACTAGGCGCATTGACGAGCTCGCTGGAATTCTAAGCCAATCAGTTGCCTTGGTAAGAAGATATCGTTTTTATGGGCGACAAAGGTAACCAAAGTGCTATCTCACAGGTAATTGAATGCTTCTTGTCATCTTTCCCGGTCAATGCCCATACCGCCCTATTACACCCCAATACGAAATCTATAGCAGATTTCATGTCGTATTCGAGCACAATCATGACGCTCATGGAGGAGTCCAGCAATCGATCCTTCAAACGTGCCGTCACACTCCATCTCTACCCTGCCTTTGGACGCCTGAAGCCTAGGTGTGCACGAGAAAAGATTGTCGAAGGTATGGGATGTTGCTGGATAGCACTAGGAAGTTTAATCCTGGATCTTTTCGTCCCCGATGTCCCCGTGGATCCTGTCGCGATACAAAATTGCTCTACAGAACGAAGACGCAGAGAACAAGGTCTGATTGAAAAGCAAGTGAAGCTCCATAGGACCCTGGAGCAACACACCACTGGAAATGATCACAACGATCTCCTCGACTATCTAATTCGTATGTTGAATGACATCTCTCAAGAGTTGGAAGCTGCTCCATTCCTTCCTCTTCGAACAGACGTTGCTCGGCTCGACATGTTTTGGGCAGAAGTCAGGCAGTTCCACAACCAGATCCTCTCAAATTCGAAGATCCAAGAGCTGATCGGTCTCTTGGTGTCCAGTGACAAGAATGCCATAGCTCGTGAAGAAGTTTTACAACAATCAATGGCTGGATTCTATCACAGACTTAACACGGTCTACAGAGATTATCTTGATTTAAGTGCCCCCCTTCGACTCGCAATTCTTTACATTCGCATGGGGTTGCGACTAGTCACTTATTCTACTCTACCTTCACCCATTTTCTCTCCTCAAGCCCTGTCACTTGTCGCATTCCCATCAGCATGCAGCTCAGCCATCATATGCAAAAGCGTCGGAGCTGCTGTGCCAACTGGACTACCACCCTTCCGCTACCTGCTTCTGACATTGTCAGCTGTGGCGAAAGAGAAATCCATGGGAGTTGTGGACATGAGTACCTTTGAAATGATTTACGATCAGGCTCTCCGACTTTGGCTCATTGACCGTGCAAAGGAGAAGGAGGCGGATATAGCAGCATCGTCGTTGTATCGACGCAAGAATTTGGATTACAATGACGTGGGAGAAGCAGAGATGGAAGAAAAAGAATTTTTAGAATTGTTCCCTTCCTTCGACAATGTCTTTAATCAAGAAGCCGACAACCCGACTAAAAAGCCAATGCAACCCACCACTCTAGTGCTGCCTGCAGAAATGGGCCAGCTCGTGTCACTTCATCAAAAACTGTTTGGGACGCATTGGCTTACTGGGGACAGCACGGGCTTCGAAGAAAGTCGTCAATCGATTGTAGCTTCAATATTGGCGTCATCGCCTCTTCCGGAAATCCTGGATGATGAAAGTCTCGCATTTCAGTTCAACGTCCTCAACGATCGAGTGATTGCCATGGAGAATATCCCTGTAACCGGAGGGAAATCCTACAATTTCTACGTGGATTCGAACGTCGTTCAGTTAGAAAGGGCTGCGGTCGTCATCTTCGCTTTGAGAAACCGATTGGACGAGATTATACAAGAGTGGCCTGATCAGATGGTTCTCCAGCATCTTAGAGACCGCTGTGATATAGTATTGGACCTGGATCTTCACAGTCCGGTTGCAAAAGTTCTTTCCGCCCTAGAACAGCTTCTATTGCAAAGCGAAGATTGGGAGATGTATGCAAATCGAGAAAATACTCTTAAACCTCACCAGCAGGCTCTTATCGGACTCATTGTGGAATGGCGGCGTTTGGAACTATCTTGCTGGCAAGGTCTTTTGGAATCACAGTCAAGAACTTTCGCAGAAGGGGCGAATGAATGGTGGTTCAGGCTATACGAATCAACTATTCGTGGACCATTAGACTCCTGCAAACTAGAGGACGGTTCCAATTGCGTTGAACGCTACCTTCAGACTCTGATACCACTTCTTGATGACTACATCCGGACCAGTCCTCTCGGAGAATTCGATGCCCGCATGCGATTACTGCAGACTTTTGAGTGCTACATTTTCCACCTTCGCTTTGAGAAAGACAATGACCAGAAGCACACCCTGGATCGTATCTATCGTGTCTTGAGATCAACAAGGTCTTATTTCGATCTTTTCTCTGGTCAAATTTCTGAGCGTCTTGCGGCGCAGCGCGGGACCCTTGAAAAAGAAATCAGAAACTTCATTAAACTAGCAAGCTGGAAAGATATCAATGTTCAGGCACTCAAAGCCAGCGCAAAGCGTACTCATCATCAACTCTACAAGATAATTCGCAAGTTCCGAGATGTTCTTAGACAACCCATTTCAGAACAACTGTACCCTCAGCCTGCGGATGCTTCGGAGTCCAAGCAACTGAACTTTGAGAACATACCACCCAACTCAACACCTTCACTTCCGTTTCCGCAAGGCAAATTGTCCCTCGGATCATCAGAAATTGAGCTGATGAAGGTTTTCAAAAAATTCGAAAACTTGATCACAGAACACTTACAGCCTTCCATTCGATCTCGTTCTGCGCACGTTGTGGATAACCTTGCTGTTGATATTATTGTCGGCGCAAAGGAGCTCGCCTCCCTTTCAGTGAATTCAAATGTTACGGTAGAAAGGCGCCAAAAGCAACAGAAGGCATTGTTGGTCCGGAAGAGGAAAGCGTGGAGTGATCTATTGAAGGAGCTGAAGCGCGCTGGATTTGCAGTCAATGTCAAACCCGACGTTTTACGCCAGAATGCTGATCCGTTATGGTTGAGAGAGCAACCATCCATGTCCGGAGCCCAAGAGCTGTCCATGCCGACGAAAAAGGGAGAGGACTACTTTAATCGACTTCTTGGTCTCCTTCCTGGTTTGCGTTCTTCAACCTCAAATCACCACTTGGACTTGACCACTCGCGAACTTCAGAGAGGCATCATGTTCCTTGAATCTGCCTTTTCGATGGGTGTTACTTTGCGATCACAGTGAGAAAAACAATTTTTTCTTCTATGTTATTTTCTGACAGTTAGAGTTCAGATTAGCAACAGCGCTTGAACAGTTCGACAAGCTGGAACGGACAACAAAACGCTTGCAGATGATTCATTCTAGTTCGCAATCCATACGAACCGGAACAAACCTCGTTTTTTATATTGCTTGTACCAAGAATATGTTGAGCAGGCTTTCAGATACCATTCGAGAGATATCAAAAGGATTGCAAACTTATGACTCCTTCCAACCGAAGATTAAAGTGCCCGACGAGCTCAAGCACGAAGTGAAAGTTGCCGGCGAGTGGATAACACACTTACTCCACCGTGTCTCGATGGTCAGCGATAACGTAATGCTTACCACGTTGAATGTGTTGTTAGCCGGTATGTATCAACGAATCGCTCCCGTATTATTTTTACTCAGTATCGCGACTCTCAGACGAGTACCATACGCTTCTCGAAGCTCAGGCATATATTTCGGACCTTTCAAAAACCTTCCGGGGCTGGGCACTGAGGCATTTCAGACTTAGATACCTCTTTGATCCCGTAAACGAGTGGGTGAGCTCTCAAGAAATGCCCCCTCTCAGACCAATTCCTATTGCTCTTTCCATATCCCGTAATTCGTTCGACACCGTCATCAATTCATTCCTCGTCACGGTCCAAAACATGATTGCAAAGTGCCCTGAATCTATTTCGAAAAGCAGCGAAGAAAACGATGATCATTACCTGACAAAGGATCATCATATCGTCCGTGACTTCACGCAATCCCTCAACATCGTTACGGTCATCTCCGGATTAGACGACGTCCTTCTCGGTCTCATTGTCTACCCAGATAGCCGGAATGAGATTTTGCAACGTATTATGCCATTCCTCGATCTGTATCGAAGGCTCGTCAAGGATCAGCTGGAAACACACAATCAATGGACGAAAGCAGTTTTCAAGTTGGACTATGTGCTTTGCTCTGTTTTGGTCACTCTCTCAAAACAAGGATTCTGTCAACCGCCTGAAACGGTGGATGATGGCGAAGGTGAAGACGGGAATACAAAAGGGTCAGCTGGCGGAGTTGGCTTGGGCCAAGGTTCTGGTACAGAGAACGTCAGCAAAGAGATCGAAGAGGAGAGTCAAGTCGAGGGTATTCAAGGCGAAGATGGACAAGAAGAACAGGATAAAGCAAAAAGGGACGACAAAGACAAGGGTGACGACGATGCGCTTGAGATGAACGAGGATTTTGTAGGCGATATGGAGGATGTCCCGGATACCCAATCTCGCGAGGGCTCCGAGTCCGGTGATGAGAGTGGGGCCGAGCCAGATGAACAACTCGGCGATTTGGATCCTTCAGATCCTTCTGCGGTTGATCAAAAGATGTGGGGAGACGAAAAGGGACCGGAGGATGGGAGGCAGGATGATAAGATAAACCAAGATCGTTCGGAAGGACAGTCAGGGGAAAGTGAGGTTGTTGCAAAAGAAGGGGAAAAGGAGGCTGGGAAAAAGAAGGAAGAGGCTCCAAAGGAGAACCTACCAAGTACGGAGGATCATCCAATACCAGAAGATGTAGAGGGCGGGGAGGAAGAAGAGATAGAGTCTCATGATGGAGGTGCACCCATGGATCCTCACCTTCAAGATGCGAACGCCCTGGAATTGCCAGATGATATGAATTTAGAAGGTGATGAGATGGAACTAGGAGGTGATGATCTTCCGGAGATGGGAGATGATGAAGCTGCGGATGACAAAATAGACGATCCAGAGGACGAACAAGGTGGTAAAAATGCACCAGAGACATGGGAAGAAAAGGACCGCCCTCCAGACGACAACGACACAGAGTCGATGGATCAAGAGC
>QLOM01008680.1:0-10951 GCA_003313785.1 Termitomyces sp. MG148
CAACAAACCCTACATTTCGCATCACCGTCTCAAGGTACGACACCTCAGCAGCATCCTCAGAACCCGCAGGATTCTGAAGGAGGGGAGGAGCTGCCCCCGCAGCAACAACAACAACAGCCATCAATGACGACGCCGAGTGTGGCATTGTTCCCAATGATGTCTCAGTTTGGGCAGCCTCCTGCCCAATATGGACAACAACAATTTTACCCTCAATTCATGCCAGTTCTGTACTTTTCAGGACTAGCCGGTCCTGGACAGCAGATGGGTCAGCAGCAGGTGATGTAGGGCATGCTGATGTAGTTTCCGCTAGCGCAGACCCATAGTGCAAGTATCATCCCATTGGAGGAGAACGCACTAACTGTGCCACAGGTAGCTCCAATGGATGTCAACGAGGAGTTGTCAAAACAAGGATGGGTTGAGGTAGCCCCACCTCGACGATAGAGAGACCAGACACTGCCTTCCAGAGAGGCTTATAGAAGAGAGTGGAGACAATCGCCTCCAAAAAGTCACCCAGCGCATGGAGGAGCACCATGCGAGTTTATAGGGCATAGGTGGGACAAGCCCACGTCACGAGGTTTGGTGCAAGGTCAACCGTGACCTCAAACGCCTCCTTGTTGGCAGTCCCCCTCCCCAAAGAGCGCATCATATAGCAAGAAGGGAAAAAAAAAGGAGGTAGGAACACCTTCAGAGGTCCTGGACCCTCAGACAGAGCATGTTTGGCAACAATTGGTGTCCGCCAGCCAAAGAGTGCTGCTGGAATGTGTATTTTTGAAAGACCCTGTGGCCCAGGTCATTATCACTGGGCTGCTTGACAAGATCATTATGCTACAACAGTGTAACAACAATACTATAAAGACATTTGCCAATGCCCTAAAGAAGCAGCCGGCGTTCCCCGAGGAGCAGGCTGAGGCAAAGCGCCTCAGAGCACATGGTGCAGCCTTGGAGGAGGGGCAGACTGGTGTAGCAGCACCAGAGGTGCAGACAGCACCTCAACGGACCAGAGAGACCGGAGAACTCACTCCGACCGTGTCTGAGTTGTATGACAAGCTTGTGGAGGTTGACACCAGCTTATGAGGATTGCTCTCATCAGCACATGCACCTGCCCTGACTGCAGGGCCCACAAAGCAAGGACAAGTTGGTGCTGTCGAGGGTTGATTTTGTGGCAGGAGTACCCCAGGGAGCAGATGGCTCCCATATGCAGTTTTTACCAGTGGTGCAGTTTGAGGCACCACTGAAGCTATACTTGTCCGCAGCTCCTAAGCGGGACATGAGGAACAATGACAAGGGGAGGGACAATTGCCCACCATGGCGACGCTTGGGCTGGAAGATCTGAGCAATGAAAGTGACTATGCAGTGGAGTGCCTGGTGGACACACCATCAGAAGGAGAGACTCCAGCTAACCGCCAACAGCGGTTAGCTAAAAACAAGAAGATTGAAGCCTGCGCCAAGCATGAGGAGGCGCAGCAATCAAAAGCAAACAAAGACTGGCTGGAGCAGGCCACAGGGAGAATCCCGGATGGCTTGGGAGTATTTGTCAATGGCATGGCCATTGAAAGATCCAACTGGTTCTTTGGTGGTGTGCTAGACCACCACTTTTATTACTCGTGGTTGACAAACACTGTCTTTGTGAGCGATGAGGCTATTGCTGCAAAGACACATGAGGAGGAGCGTGGAGAGAGGTATTATCATACCTCAATTGAGATCAGACAAGTGGTGCCACAGGGGTTTCCTATGAACCCCCAACAGTTGTGGAAGCTCTATGAGCTTTTGCAAAACAAGTTCAAATCAGTGGCCATGCACACTGAAGCCTACTTTCTGATGCACAAGTTTCAGTGCATCAGCATCAACTTTTACTCTACTCTGCAAGATAAGATGATGGCTCTGGTTTGCACACCAGAGTATGAGCACATCACTCCTCCCCTCGACCTCTCATCGCGTTATATGAATCTGGCGGTCATGCTGACCCCAGAAGGGTATTTGCGCTGGAAGGATTGAGCTGGGAGGCTGTTCTTCACCCTGACTGGATTTGACTCCAAAGGTGTGCGATTCATCTTTGACCTCAACAAACTTGCGCAAAATACTTTATTTCTGCTGTCCTGGCATGCAGAACTCCATGCTTGGTATTGCAGTTGACTTTGCATATCAACTGCACTGGAGAACGTTGCTGGGGCATGCACTAACTTGGGCGTTGATGACACCTGAAAGTTGCTATGCACTGTTCTAGTAAACGGTAAATTTAGTGCCTCACAAATGAGTAGCGTTGGGCGGTTGCTAGTATTGAGAGAGTCCTGGGCAGGGTTCCAGAAGCCTAGTCTTTTTAGTGGGATTTGAACTTAGAGAAATAAACTGGTTGCTTAGCAATCTAAGCCAAAAGCCTGCAAGGTGCTAGGGTGCTAAAAATTGGCAAGGACTTTAGCGACATAAATGTTGGCTGCAATGTGCCTGTATAGCACCGTAAGATGAAAGTTGGTAGACTAAGTTGGCGAGGTGAAGTCATCAAGACTGTATCCACTTAGCAACTCTGAGGACTTAGAATGCGCTGAAATGGGATCTGAACTGTGGGGCGTACAATTCAATGATGGCTAAGACAAAATATGTACAGTATTTATAGGCACTAAGTTGCTGTGGTAATTAAACTAAAAAGTTGCTAATTAATCAATCAAGAAAAATGGAGATAAGTATGATGGAACGTGAAAGTCGCTAAGCAATGGCATCTGTCAAGTCAGCAAGCGTTAACTCAACATTCCAGCAGTGAAAGAGGCCAAATGCGCAGGGACTATTGCTAAGGCCTGAAACCATCAAGGAGGCCTGTTTCACGTAAGTTGCTAGGCATTGGATAAGCTATAAGCGTTGCTAATATCTGAAACCATCAAGGAGCCTGTCTTGCGTGAGTTGCTAAGCATTGCTAAAGTGATCTAACTTCGGATCTTTGAGAAGCACTGGGTTTTGATAGGCGTCGCTAAAGGCCCTGGCATCGGTTATCACTGATTGGGGACCTGAAAGAGGGCTGGGCTAAAGTCCCATGGTTGCCAAGTCTTGTGATTGCCATGTGACCAGTAAATTGTCATCTGACTGCCAAGTCAGGTGGTTGCTAAGTCCTGTGATCCTGCGCGTTGCATCCTGTAGCCTGAGTTTGATCCCTGCTAGCTGCAAAATATAAGTCGCTAAAAATAGCGCTGGTGCGCTGAGCTCAGCCAGAGGCTTATCAGTGTTGTCCCCTTCTGGACGAGCACAAGGATGATTCGCAAGGCTACTTGCCTTGATACTCACCTGTCCTGGACTGTACTGGGAGGCTATTGCAGACTACAACGCCGCACATGCCTCCGCACCTTTTACCTCCATGAGCTGGACCAATGTCCAGCTCAGACCTCCTCACTTTGATGCCGCCACCACAGTTAATCTGATGGACACAGGCATGCTGCACACTATGCTGGCAAATGGCATCCCACTGGAATGGGTGGATCATGCATATACCTTTGGGGTGGTCTATTTAGAGACCCACTTCTTTGAGGTGAATGCCTCAATTGACCACTTCCACAAAATTGACTTGTACGGCGAGCCTCCCACTATACAACAGTGGGATGATTGGCAAGTCCCAATGGAGGATGATATAATCCAGCTCCATGTGCTATTGGTGCGTGAGCACGCACAAGGACACATCCACCTTGAGCATGGACTCTATTACTGGATTGGGATGAATCCCAATTGTCGCAATTTATAGCAGTGTCAGTCTAGACACAGACCATATTCTCCATCCCCAGTACACCTGGACACCGTGGTTCAGGCTCCAGTTGCCTCAACATTGTCTATTTCCATCACCTCAACATTGTCGGCTAACGTCAACATGGACATGAGGATTGATTTGGCCAGCGAGTTGGTGTGCCCGCCGTCTGTAAATTTCGTAGGCAGCTCATTGTTTTTTCAACTGGTATTGTTGGTTAATGTTGACTTTGGTATTCTTTTGACAGATGAGTAAGGATTTAGCTGTGGAGGCTTTATTTGCCTCTACATACGTAGACTACAAACATTTGTTCATTTTATTTTATTACACTCACACCACTGCACCCCCAACGTGTAGGGGCACGATGGCTCAGCTGGCACCATCATGTCCCTGAGGGGGTACCATTACTTCCAAGTGGTTGGAAGTTCAGACCCTGGCTGCGCCTACCTGGACACACTTTAGACACCACGTGGGTTATTTCAACGCCGCCAAGAAGCCACTGCCTGCACATGATGATTAGGGAGGCTTTGTGGCACAGGCTGTAACTTCGGGTGACCAATCAGCACGTGACTTGATGAAGCAATGTGACCACTGCACTCTTGTCTGAAACAGGAAAAATAGTTAGGGTTGCCCAGTGGGAAGGAATTGGGAGAGGTCAAACTCGCTTACCAAGCAAGTCCTAGTATGGGTGAGTGGGAAAAATAGGTGTCAATAGTTCGATCAGGCCGCCGACATACAGTGTGGTCCATCAGATGGGCTGGCATGGCTATTGAGGTCGGAGTATGAGGCTAGATTTGATCAGCTGCTTATCATCGGCGAGCTGCTTAGTTGTCAGCCGGGAACTGGCAGGCAGCAGGCTGTCATCAGGCCCCGCTCAGCTGGCTCACACCATCGTGGGTTACAAATCTCGGGATTGATCTCCAAAGAATACCATCCGGGTGCAAGAAAGGTTATAGTATCGTGGGGCCTTACCAGGGAAGCTCGGCTAGAGGGAGCTGTCAGGCAATTGGTCTTCTAAGACCTACACCAACCGGGCACCGGCAAGCATTGCCAAGAGTAGAAGGGTTCAAATAATAGGGACGGCACGTTAATTACGGATAAGTTGGGACCTTAAAAACCTTACTATACCGTGAGACCTAGGACACAATAGCCCAAGCAGTAGTGCAAGTAAAAAAATAGGTCTATAAATAAACTGATTCCTCCTCCTCCTCCCCCAACATGTAGACTGCATAGCAGTCTAAAAGAGGGGCATGTAACGGACTCATAGCCATAGAGCCCTGCTCTACAGCCTCCTCAAAAGTAGTAATAATTATTATATTAATTATTACTTATTATTCAATAAATAAGTATATAAATATTAATTAAATAATTAATAGCATATAATCCTGTATGGCTGCCTTAGGTAAGGCAGCCAATTTTACTGTCATACATAGTACTAGAATCGCATACCGATCTGGTTTTGCTGTGTGACCATAAGGCTTTGCAATTATTCTTGACAACGTTTCAAAGGAGGCCCACGGGTGTGGGTTTGGGGTGCAGCAGTGGCATCATTGCTTTGGGAGTCGTGGCATTAGTGCTGTGCAACTGGCGGGAGCATGTGCAAGGCATGATGTGGTGAATGATGCGCGGGGTGCCTGGCTGATTTGGAGTAATGCATGATGCGTTGAATGATGCATGATGATGCATAATGCAGTGAATAATGCAGGTGATGTCAGGGGACTGGTCTTCAGACTGTGTCCAACCCTATTCCAAGCTTAGTCCGACGATATGCCTATTCCTAGCAGATCCAACCGGCCGCTCGGCCCACCCTTTCCCCTTCTATCTTGTAGTAGTCAGCCTTGATGAGTCATATGCCTGGACCTTACTCAGCATTGATTATTGTTAGTCATACTCCTTTACATACTGGGGCCTGATTAGTAAACAGTATTAGTAATAGCACAGCCACCAATGTAGTATATATAGGCAGCCTGTGGGATAGAATATCCCCAGGCTGAACAATAGCAGTGTTCTTCTGGCCTATCCACTGAACCGACCATAAGCTTATTTAGCATTGTCTGACCCTCTGTTAGCTTGCCTGACTCTTGCCCACTTCTGTACTTGCTCGACTCTTGCTTGCCCCTTGCATCGCCAACTCTGTGGAAGGAGTTCCGCAGATGTCAAACGTTGTCCTTACAGTTACCAGGAACAGGAACAAGAGCACTAAATTCCCTAAGTCCAGTCCAAGTTTTTGCCATGTCATATGATACATATCATGCTGCATATTCCTTCATTTGAGTGTGGTCAGTAATGCCACAGTCGCAAAAGAGGTATTCTAGTTGCTTAAAGTACTGAGTGAGTTCCCGTGGTTTAGTTTCATCCCATTTTGGGGCCAAGAAGTGGTTGCGAGGCGGCATGCGCTGAGGGACAGCTGCCTCCATGGTGGTCAGTGAGCATGTGGTCGGTAACGTAAGGGTCGGTAAGTGTACTGGTGATGGTGGTGGTGTAGGCATTGGTGTTCTGAATAGCTGGTGGTGTGAGGAGTGAGTTTGGCGACCCTTGAGTTAAGTCGGCAAGAGGTGTCTGATATCCAGGGACGATGGGTTTGAAGTCAAGCTGGCAGGGAAAGAGGTCGCTAATGTTGTCAACTGTAAGGTTGGCTGAGGCGTCAGCAAGTTCCTGCACTAGAGTACGGCAAGGTAAAGCTCCAGGTAACTGTGGTGTAGAAGATAATTGGTATAAAGAGTCAAGGGCGCCTGCCGACTGGCTAAGAAGGTGGCGCTGGCACTGAAGACGGGTTTCTGGTGGAATTCTGCCCTAAAGTCCCTCACAGTGGGCTCCAATTTGAAGATGCGTGAAAGTCGCTAAGCACTGTCCTAGTAAATGGTAAACTTAGTGCCTCATGAATAAGTAGCGTCGGGTGGTTGCTAGTGTTGAGAGAGTCCCAGGCAGGATTCCAGAAGCCTAGTCTTTTTAGTGGGGTTTGGACTTAAAGAAATAAACGGGTTGCTTAGCAATCTAAGCCATAAGCCTGCGAGGCGCTAGAGTGCTAGAGGTTGGCAAAGACCTTAGCAACATTTGACGTTTGGCGATAGTGTACTCGTATGGCACTGTAAGTACAAAAGTCAGTAGGCAAAAGTCGGTAAGAGGGTCAGCAAGACTGTATTATTTAGCAACTCTGAGGACTTAGAATACACTAGAATGTGATCTGAACTGTGGAGCATATGATTCAATGATGGCTAAGACAAAATATGTACAGTATTTATAGGCGCTAATTTGCCATGTTAATTTAACTAAAAAGTCACTAATTAATCAATCAAGAAAAATAATGACAAGTACAATGAAACATGAAAGTTGCTAAGTGACGGCATCTGTCAAGTCGTAAAATGCTAACTCAACATCCTAACAGTGAAAAAGGCCAAATGCACGGGGACTGTTGCTAAGGCCTGAAACCATCAAGGAGCCTGTCTCAAGTAAGTTGCTAAGCATTGGGTAAGCCATAAGCGTTGCTAAAGTGATCTGACATTGGATCTTTGAGAAGCACTGAGTTTTGATAGGCATTGCTAAAGGCCTTGGAGTCAGCTATCACTGATTGGAGACTTGAAAGCTGAAGTCAGGTGAGTGGCAGGTGATTACCAAGTCAGGTGGTTGACAAGGTCCCGTGGTTGCCAAGTCTCATGATTGCCATGTGACTAGTAGATCGTCCTATGACCACCAAGTCAGGTGGTCACTAAGTCCTGTAATCCCATGCGTTGTGTCCTGTAGCCTGAGTTTGATCCCTGCTAGCTGCAAAATATAAGTTGCTAAAAATAGTGCCAGTGCGCTGAGCCCAGCCAGAGGCTTATCAATGGACTACTCACCTTTCAGGGATGCATCTACATGCCAAACAACCTAGAGCTCCGGAGGTGCATTGTCAAACAGCACCATGACTCCCATGTTGTTGGACACCCCAGCTGCTGGAAGACATTGGAGCTGGTCTCCCGGAACTACTGGTGGCTGCAGATGTTGTGCTACATTGGTACGTACACTAGCACCTGTGACTTCTGCCTCCGAACAAAGCCCCATTGATACTCCTTAACTGGTCAACTGGACTTCCTTCCTACACCTGCCACATGCTGGAGTGTGGCCTCTGTCAACTTCATTGTGGAACTCTCAGACGCACACAGATACAATGCCTGCCTGGTCATTGTAGATCTCTATAGTAAGCGGGTGCATTTCATTCCAACGCACATGACCTGCTCCGCAATGGGCGCCGCCAACCAGTACAGGAAGAATGTCTGAAAGCTCCACAGCCTTTCCAACGCCTATGTCTCTGACCAGGGCCTGCAGTTTGTAGCAGACTTCACCCAGGAGCTCTATCATCTCCTGCACGTTAAGCTTCACATGTTTACTGCCTATCACCTGCAGTCCAACAGGCAGACCAAGCATGTCAACCAGGAGCTAGAACAGTACCTCTGGCTGTTCTGCAATAAACGTCAAGATGACTGGAACAAGCTCCTTCATGAGGCGGAATTCCAGTACAACAACCACGTCCACACTGGCCAACACCTCCAGATGGGCTTTGAACCACGTGCACGCTAATCGGAGAATGAGTCGGTCAATGACTTTGTCAACCGCATGCAGAAGGCACAGGAAGAGGCAAAGGCCATGCTGACCAAGGCAAAGGATGACATGGCCCGGTACTACAATTGAGTACGGACTCTGGCTCCCCAGTACAAGCCCAGAGACTGCATCTACCTAGACACCTCCGACATCGCAACCACCCAACCATCGCAGAAGCTCTTGCACCGGCAACTGGGACTGTACGTGATCAAGTGGCAGGTTGGACCCCTTGTGTACCAACTCCAACTGCCCATTGGGATGCATCAACTGCACTTGGTCTTCAACCGTGGTCAAGCTCTTGCTCGCCCCGGACAATCCCATCTCCCGCCAACAAGCTCCTCCTTCCCTGCCTCCCATCCTTGCCAACAACAGAACGGAGTACAAAGTGGAGAAGATCCTGGACAGTCATCTATTCCAGCACAAACTACAGTACAAGGTCAAGTGGAAGGGCTACAGTATCAAAGACAACTCCTGGGAACCCGCCAAAAATGTTCATGTGCCTGCCCTCATCCGGGACTTCCACCACAACTACCCCATGGCACCTCAAGTCATCTGCAGCCTCTACCCCATCTCCTCAACCAACTGCGCTATTTGCAAACTGTTTTACCTGGTACATCAAGACGCCGCACCCTAGAGGGGGAGTGATGTCAGGGGACTTCTATTTCTGGAACTTCTTTTTTCAGAACCCCAGAGTTCTCCAGGGATTTCTGGAGATCTCCAGGATGCTCCCACACCTTTCAGGAGGTACTGTACAGCCATTCCCATGCCTCTGCCACCCATGCTGATGTGCTGCACCATGGCAGAGGGATCCTTAGACTTGTTCTCTTTGGATTTCCCTCTGCCAGGTGATTAGTTGTATTTCCTGTTGTATTGTACTGTCTCTAATAAACTTCGGATTTCTCTCTGCCAGTTATGTGACTTAGCTGCAACCTTCGGAGGTCGCCCTTACACACTCCTTCCCTTTGCCATTGTCCACTGAGGCAACGCCCTCACCCATATCTGCACAATTACCTTGAGAATCACAGTGTGCTTTGTTGGCATTGAAGGTACGGCAGAGATGGCATACTGCACACTGCACATAAGCAGTGTGTATAATGACCCAAACATCCTTTGGCACTCCAATTTGCGAGTTCCACTCCATAAAGGCAGCACCAATTGGTGTATCAATGAATTCCATAGGGGTAGCGGTGGAGCGCTCAGCAAACTTGCAAAGGCAAAGCTCCTCAACATTGTCGATGTCAATGACAACAAGAAGAACTAGGCAGAATACAGAATCATTTAATGGTACCAAAAGCAACAAAGGCACAGCTGACCTGGCTTGGTCATCAATGTACAATTCCTGCACTGGTTGTTTTCGAGGTGTACATTATATCCATCAACAGAAAAGGCACATTGGTATGCAGGACAGGTGCATGAGTATTCATGAATAGTGTGAATAGCAGCAGAAGGAACTCCAAGCATGGAATTGAGTTCACGTATCACTCTACCAATATTGGTGTACATGAACTCAGTGTGTTCAAAGATATGACCCAAACAACCTGGAAAAATGTGCTCATCATAAGGCACCAAAATGCAATGAGTACTCTTGAGATTGGCAGCAGGGTATTGTGATGAGTCCACTGAGAATGTCATCCTTCAGAATGGAAATAGACATTGATGAATGGGAGGATATACCATGGTAGATACTATTTTTATAGTTATACTTAACATGAGCAATTAAAGCAAAGTCTATGCAACAGTGTTAGTGGAGAAGGTATGTATATGGATCAACTTTCAAGCCTCATCTGATTTGGCATGAGCCTCAGCCACAGTCTTTTCAAAAAAAGAGGCGGCACCAGTACTTGCTCTAGATCCATTTCTTTCAGCTCCTAAAAGGCATAGTTGAATTGAGTTGCTGGCCTGGGCTGCTGCATAGAGAGCTGAGAAGACTCTTGTGTTAATGTAAATGTTGTCGAGGCTATTTCTGAATCCACCAGCAGCTAGGGATGATGAAGGTGTGGAGGACAAAGGCATAGAGGATGAAGCTAAAGGTATGGAGAATGCAGAGGACTCTTTGAGTAAAAGGAGCTCTCTGACCTCATCTGTAGAAAGGACCAGAGAGGTGGTCAAGATTGTCTGCATCAAAAGATAAGAGAGTTGAAAGACGGGGAGTAAAAATACACACAAGAATACTCTTCCAGAGTTTGGGCTGCATCTTCATTGTTTTAATGAGCTAAGTGAGCGATTTAGCCAGTGCTAAAATGAGTATAGTTCAAATGCTCACCCATTTGCTCTGCAATCATTGCTGGATCCTGCATGACATAAGGAGGATTCAAAGGAGGAATGTTAAAATGGAGAGGCTTACAAGATAGCAAACAGCTTACTGTCAGGGGACTCCTCATTTCTCCCTTCTTTCACTCCTTATTCCTTCATTCTTCCTCTATTTAATTCCTTATTTCTGCTGTCACTCTTTTACTTTACTGCTTCTATTCTTTCAACATTATCTATTAGTACTATTCTCAGCCCTTGAGGTGCTCTGGTTCTTTAGTCATCATTCAAACAAGTGTAGCCAACGCTTCCAGAGGCTTAGTCATCTCAAGGCTAGCCTCCAAATTACTAAGCAAGTCACATGAGACATGTGCATGACCTCTGGCAATGGCAATTTCTGAGCTT
>QLOM01008683.1:0-11606 GCA_003313785.1 Termitomyces sp. MG148
CAAGATTAAGGACATGCGCCTTGGAATGGATGATCTTCTTGCGTTGTTCCGACCTGGTGGCAGGGATGAGGATGAGGATGATGAAGACTGAATTTTCTTGGGATCTTTTTTGGCATTTTTCTGTATTATAGTTGGAACATCAACAGTTCTTGTATTCCCATTGACTATTCATAGTTTTGTCTGAATGATACCCTGGCAAGTGTTAAGAGTGTTCTGACCTGCTTTAGAGAACATGTCTTTTTTCGGTATTTCTCTTCCTACAACTCAGGAGCAGCAGGAACTTTGGTTGTTTTCTCAATAATAGTAGTCCTGTTCCTTTAGCTACCTACCACTAAGGGGAACGAACCTCTTCTCGAGATTTACTAGAGACAACTACAAGGTTTTTTTGGACCCTTCCCTTGAGATTATACAAGGTATTACTAGAACATAGTGAGGACCTTGCAGACATATCAGGAGGAAGGTGTCCGCAGCATACTTGATACGCGACCAAATGTATGGTCGTAGTCGTTCAAACGTTCATGCCTCTGAGTCGTCCTACCTACTACTACCTACCCCCACAATAACCGATACTAGCATACAAACCAAACGGGTTTTGTCCGGAAGGCGACATTTATGTGTCGATACTGGGTACACCATTGTAATGGAAAACGTCACATTCAAATCTCTCTCTCTTTTTTTTTTTAGTGGTATCTCTGTGGATACACAAGGTCGATCTCCGTGGTCCGGGATATTTTGGTGGGTAGTTCCTTAAACAGGACTGGGGCCACTCCATAGGAAATGCAATCACGCACGCTGTGTGGGGCTCGGCTTAGCCTATACCCACTAAAACCTCAGTCGCATACCTCCAAGTCCTGATTGGGTCTGAGCCCAGCGGCAGCAGATTTTCCCAGGTTTTCTCGACCACCTTCTTTTTTATCGCTGCCTTTCCAAAGCGTTCATCATCGGTGGCCAGGCAGTCTAGTTTAAGTCGTCTCGCGATTGCCTTTCTAATCCTATTTCGTATCTCAGGGGCGCTGAACATACGTTCCGGGTCCGCCTCACGCGCTATTTTCCACTCACACCTCATTTTCCAGATAAGGTGGGAGGCCTCTGATATCGTAATCTTGAGGAATCTCCTCTCCTGCACGGCTCTTTCCTGTGCCTTTGGACGCTTTCACCAGGGCGCATCCTAGTTGTTCTCCCAGAGTCGGCTTTTGGAAGGGGATGCCCGGTCATTTCTCCAAGGCCCTTGCCTCTCTCGTGAGAGCCTTATCTCGCAGGGATCGCCATATACGTTCATCCGTCGGCAACTCTTTGTTCCTTTCCTGCACTCTCCACCTAGTCATATCCAAGTGAATTAGAGTGCCCCTCCTATAGGGGGTGGGCCTATCCTCCATTATACCTTTATATGCCAGCGCTTGGGTCATCGTAGCAAGTTTGGCACCAGGGAGGTCATATCCTGCCGGTATAGTCAGGTCTACGTTGTCAGACTCAGGCTTTCTCGCCCCTGCATCCGCAAGTCTGTCTGCTTCCTCGTTGCCCAGTATTCCAGCATGCCCTTTTACTTTCTTTGGGATTGTTAGACCATTTCTCCATTTTAGTTCAGCCGCCAGGGATTTCATAAGGTGTTTGTTCGCCGAACCTATCCACCCGTTGTCCTCATTTTTCCTCAGATTTGTTTTTAGTGCATCAATCACCAATTTCGAGTTGCTCTCTATCATTATTGAGGGGTGCTGTTGGACAGAGCGCGTCGCTACCACCATGGCTAGGGCCTCGCCTGTGTTATTGGTCTGTGGTACCATGTCTGGTAGCCTTATGGCTGCGTTCCTGGGGTCGTCATGCCCAAACCATACCCCTGCCCCAGCCTGTGCTTCTGTGGACCCATTTTTCATGCAAGATCGGTCCGTGTATATTCTCACCGGCCTAGAGTGATTCGGGTGACTTCTCGTGAGGTTTATCCGAGTGTTCTCATCCGTCTGAGTTCGGCTTCCAAAAACTCTGAAGCCATTCAACAGGTTCCCCTGCAGGACAATCTCATTCATGAAGCTTTCATAAATTGCATCTATATCTCTGCTCTCATACAACCAATATCACGTCATAAACCCAACTGAAAAATCTGAAGGCTAACTGATGATATAGATACTTGGTCGTCGTTAATGAAATTGAAAGCTTGCTATCAATTAGAAGATCGTATAATACATACATAGGAGGAAACTGAAGGATGTTTTAATTTTTCCCAAAGATGTAATATGATACCAAGTATAAGAAGATATCCAACAGATTATTGGATTGGTTCTATATGATATTGGGATAGCTCAAGTCAGCCAAGGTCGACTAAGACTCATAATGAACACTATTGGAGGGTGCTGCGCGTAATTAAAAGAGAATGATTGAGGACTACCTGAACAGTGATTGTCATCTTCAAATCTCTCCGTCGCTACTCCGAATCGGCTTGAACCACTGAGTACTGAACGGCGATCAGGACTATCTTGGGAATCGTAGTCGGCGTACTTGACGTTTTTGTCGGATTATACACGTGTGCTCAAAATAACTCTTCTTGCATGCTCGACCAATAAATCTGCCATTTAAATCTTGCTGGCCGCTGAGGTCTTAAATGGAGCGTTGAAGGGCTAGGTCTTAGACGTGCCATAGATTCGGTCTGACGCGAGCCGTTTTGGGACGAGCAGGTGAACAGGAAGTCATAAAGACACTCCCGGCTATTGAACTGCGAGAATCCTTGTGCGAGACGCCGAGAAGGTGGTAAAAATCTGGGAAGATATATTAGGGCAACAATGAACCTCTCCACGCCAAGGACGAGTGAAATCAGATTTCAAACTTTTTTGTCACCGTGATGTTAACGTTATATCAAGTGTGCGAACCATTCGGCACTTGAGTCAAGAACAAATTGAGGGGCACTGTGTTATTCCCACGTTGTGTCCAATATCTGTCCCTTTCACTGATCTTCTTGCTCTGTCCTCGCCGCGACTTTTGTATCCCATCCAGAGACCAATAACAAAAGTAACCTTACTGGAGATGGTTTGCTTGGATTAACGGAGATCACGGTTTAATATGACTGAACAGCCTGCAACCATTGCCCGGTCGGTGTTGTCCACCCACTGTTTACCGCCTACTTCTAATGCTCAAATAGTGAGGCGAAGGGCATACATCAATCCCTCAAGGATTTACTGAAGACGAAAGAGCCATTTGATAAGGAAGTCGATTTCCAACGGAAGAAGTGAGTATGGCAAGTCGGTTTCCTCACAGTGCTTAAGCTAGCTATGTCTAGTTTGCGACGACGCTACTTGAATCTGCTCCTCCTCCATCCCTATGCAAAGGAGTCCAAAGATGTTGAGAACCATCTTTGGATGCAGACTTCTTATGCGTTTATCGCTTCATACAAGCAGCGCATCCTCAATCTTGATCGTGTCATTCAGAGTAAAATGCGTCAAACGCCCAATCAGCGCCCACCTAATGCACCTGTTGTTGAACATAGAAAGCTAGTGCAGCGATTCCGGCAGTTCCTTGCGGATGAGGAAAAGTTTTGGAGCCAACTTGTCGTCCGCTTACGTCGATCTTTCGCGCTTGACGCTGCAACACCCGCTCTTCGCGCCCTTGGGATTATCTCAGAAGCCGATGAGCTCGGCACGAACAATTCCGAGGGCGGGATGCCTCCCAATGGCAGGAATCATTTCCAATTTCCACCTGAAGATTCTTCCATCACATTTACCGCCTCAACGCCTAAGGTCAAAGCTTCATGGCTTGCAATTTTAAGCAAGGCACTTGTCTGCTTAGGAGATATTGCTCGCTACCGCGAATTGTACAACGAAAGCGGAGGCCGACCGAGGGCGGGCCAAGAAGAAGGCGGGGTCGGCAGGAATCGTCGAAATCGGCGCTCAGGCCAATCTGAGGAGCCTATCCCGAGGCCACGTAACTATGAGAAGGCGCAACAGTGCTACGATCAAGCGCGCCAATTGGTGCCCGACGATGGTAACCCATCACACCAACTCGCGATCATTGCTACATATCGAAAAGACTCATTCGTGTCCCTCACACACTATTACCGTGCTCTTTGTGTTCGAGCACCTTATGATACAGCATCTGAGAACCTAGGTTCTGTTCTTGGGAAGTCTCTCGAGGCTTGGAAAACGAAGTCGCGACGGGAACGTGATAGACCGGAAGCCTTGCCTCCGCGGGTGCAGGTGGAAGCTTTTAGGGAAAACATTGTTGTATTGCATTCTCTTTGGAAGGTTGGAATGGAGAAAGGCATAAAAAAGTGGGTTATATGCTAGTATGTTCGTTTTTCTCTCTTAACATCCAACAGAATGGAATCACTCTCTCGACGGCACAGCAAAGTAGTCCTGGATGTGTTCATGACACTCTTATCTCAGCGATACCTTCCTACAGAAATGATTTCTAACGCCGTCGTCTTATCTCAGGGAGCCCTCTGGAAGCATCGAATGATCCGTACGCCGACGACTACGACCCAGAGCAAACGCCCCGAACTACCTCCGCCTCCTGAAGGCACCTCTGTCATTATTGAATGGCACATCTTAGAACATCTTTTTGACCTCCATCGGGCTCTATTGGAAGTCGGACTTGAGGAGCTGCAAGTTCCTCCACCCAGAGACGTGCCTGGAGATGACCTAGCCCAACGCATCACTGCTACCTTCAGGCGCAGCCTGCCCGCACTTCGCATCGCCAGCAAATGGCTCAGAGCGAATCTGAAATACGTAAACCAGGATCACGAATTCGACGCTTTTCAAGAACTTAAGCGTAATGAGGGGATTGATATGACGCGAAACCCCAAGTACAAAGTAGCCCGTACCTCTGTACGTACCCAGCGCTTCTGGCAAGCATATGCGCGCTTTTCTACGGAGTTGGCACGTAAATTCGAGCTGAGTAGGCTACCGTTACTGACGGCACCGCTTGATGAGGATATCGAAATGCGCGGGTTTTTGCCTCTCAAAGATTTGATGAAAGGAAATACTGATGCTGATGGTGAATTATGCGCGGAAGCGACGCGGCCTACTCAAGAGGCTCATCCCAATGATTGGCAGTTGATGAGGATCGGTGATTTGATACGGGACGCGAAAGAAATTACCAAACTTGAGGTATGTTTGTGACTCAATTCGAATTTAGCACAATTCTGATCAAGTTTATCTTGTTTTTAGACCTCACCTATTGCACTCTATGGATTTGTTTTCTCCGTAAGAGATGATATAATTGAACCACAGTTGCCACCAGCCGCCCAGACGGAAGAGAGTAATGTACCTATCGGGCAGCAAAATTTGTTGACCTCAATTCGCGATACACGACGTGTGGATAAAGAGCTTGAAGAGGACAATATGACGGAAGCGACTGATGAGGTCCTTCGTGAGGCTTTCAATTTCTTGAATGCGCCTGGAGACGACAATGAGGTTGACGATGAGGAGGATGAGATTGTTTGGAATCCTAGGCACGTATAATCGCATATATTGTTTTTATGAGTTGTTTAATTAGTGCTGATAACACTGAACAGGGCTCCGACTTCTCCCGTCATCGTTTCTTCTCTTCCGTCTCCAACGTCTCATGCAACTCCACTGACGCACTCTAAACCATTACTCAGTCCTAAGCTCAAGCATTCCCCTACTCACTCCAAGACCTTATCTCCTTTCATGACCTCTAGCCATGCTCCCGCTCTTCCTGCTCCGACGACAGCCCAGGACCTCTTGAATGACGTCATCAGTGGCCGGTCGACTTTGAATCATTTGGGGATCACAGCGTCCCAGCCAACACTCTTATTCGGCTCTGACCTCTCTCATGCACAGAGCCACAGCATTTGGTCCACTTCGCACGACGAAAAATCTCTGAAATTTACTAGCCAGCCCAATCAAACACATCATCAGGCCAAGCTAGCTCAAAGTTCTGGTTCCTTTGAAGCGTCTCAATCGTCCATTTGGTCCTCTACATACTCCAACGCGTCTCAGTTGGCCCAGAATTCGCAGCCACATCTTATCGGAGTTCTTCCGCCTGGTCCATACCCCCAGCAATCTATAGTGGACAGCACTCACCAGCGCGTCCCATTTACGTCCATCAGCGCTTCTCAATCTTCGCAATACCTTTCGGGCCAGCAATTTAGTACCCCTCACGATTCTATCACTTTTTCCCAGCCCGTACAGCACCCAGATGCCCTTGGGCTTGGACTCGGTAACATGAATTACGTCAATTCGCAACCCCTCCAAAGCACAAACTCTAACATGTACTATCAAACTGGACCTCTCCCCGCCGTCACGAGGCACTCTCATCGTCCCTCTCTCCATGAATCGCGCCAGCTTGAGCAGCAGTCCTTCGGCCAGCTGTCGCCATCAATGTCTTCCCAGCTGTGGGGCAACGTGGGTTGAATTTCTACAACTTGGAAGAACCAATGGTTCAATTTTGCATCTTGCGGTTTTCTCCCTTCGGTCGACGCAGACCCATGCGACATGCTTGTCCCCAGGTTAACCATTCCCGTTCAGCTCTTCCCTAGAAGTACTCCGATCTTCCGTTGAAGAACGGAAGAAGACGGAAATAATGGATGGAGCGTGTGGTTCCACTGTCGCATGACCTTATGTTGGTAGCAGAGAAGGAGGCTCTTGCTCACTCTATGGACCAATTGGATGTTTCCTTGCTCCTTCCGTGTCGCTATGATCGACAATAGTACAAGTTACTCCTCCCCATCGTTCGCTTGTAGCACCCGTACTTTTTCTCGCCATATTTTTTCAATTGTTCGAGTTTACTTTCAATGTAGCTAGTTCGGTTACGCGGACCACGTGCTACGGAGTC
This sequence comes from Termitomyces sp. MG148, assembly GCA_003313785.1. Lineage (NCBI taxonomy): Eukaryota > Fungi > Basidiomycota > Agaricomycetes > Agaricales > Lyophyllaceae > Termitomyces > Termitomyces sp. MG148. Next base: position 6,781 of record QLOM01008683.1, read on the forward strand.
TAGCCCAAGTTCTATTAGTACAAACGTTATATACACGTTGTGAACCGTCCCGTCCTTGGGAGTACGGATGTAGTAAAATGGCAGTTGTCGATCAGGTCTCTGCAGCCACTTCCCATGGTTTCTTCCTCAATGGAGCACTGGATTGACTCGGAGGCGCTTCCTGGACATACTAGAGCATGAAGGATTTATCTGCTATCAAAAAAGAAGAAATACTAACGTTCAAGCCTTCTGGTATAATTTTGTTGTTGGGAATTTCATCGACTTTGCCAGATTCGATAAGATCTTTCAGCTCGGCAAATGTGAGTACACGCGCTTCGTCACTCGTCTTAGTCGCTGTTGCCTTGTCTTCGTTACGTTTATTCTCCCCTTCTGGATGCTGCACTGCTTTCTTTGACATTTCATACAGGCGCACTTCCTCCACTGAGAGTGTATTCCCAGTCACTCTGTAAGATTTGGCGTAATAAGGATGAGGCAAACGATAGAATAAAGGTTATTCACCGATTGAAGTAAAAGACGCGAGTACGGCGTAAAGTTTCCTCCTTTTCCTCAGTCGTTAAGTTGTCCACGATTGCTCCCCCGGCGACGAGACTCTCTAGACCTTGCTTGACAAGGTCGCGTCCGTTAGAAATATTCTAGATCTTGAGTTTCGTCTTCCACACCTGGTAGGTTTCATCTGACGTGAAAGGGTAGGCAGCGTAGCTCTCCAGAGGAGAAGTGTACGAAGAAGCTGAGTGACTTTCCTCAATCTGTTCCGACATGATTGTGAGTGGTGAGATGATCGTCTATGTCGGATTTCGGACATCATCTCAACCTGTATTCCCGCTGGAAATGACCCCGGCAGTGTCAGAGCGTGGTTCACTCTGATAACGGGTCACAGCGTAGTAACGATGTTTGTTCTAATGGGACAGGTAGTCCAACTGGTTCGTCGAGTGCAATTCCGACGTGTTCCATTTTAGGCAAAACGTTATATTTCTCTCTCTCTTTCTCATCCTCCAAAGTAGCTCATTGTCACCATGCCTTTCCTGGTGGTTCATACGGACCAAAATATTGAATGTCATGATTGAGACGGACTTGTTCGCGTTTATATCAATTATATCCGATGTCCTAGCGTGCGTCTGTTCTCTTCAAGTTTCCAGATACATCATACATTTCGTTTCTATGAGAGTCTCTTAGAATCTCAACTTCTGTCTCCCTTGTGCTTAACGTTTCAAAAATCATGTCATTCAACGACACGAGACTAATGCCACAACACATACGATCAATATGCATAGTACTTTTGATGGAAAAGGATTAGCAAGCTGCAAGTGCCTCCAACAGTTTAGCAGTAATACAAGTACAGATTCACAAGATGGTCTAAACCGGTCACACGATTAACCTTGTTGAGTTTGCATCTCCACATCCTCCAAAATCTGTGTCACGTCTCGATCACTCAAAGAAGCCGGGGAGAGCGAAGACATCAATACTGTTGGGGCAGCAGCCAGCGGAACGGCTGCCTTCTTCACATCTACTTTCTCCTCGGCCTCGTGATGTAGCAGTGCGAAAAGCTTATTGTTTGAATCTTCTATACTGTCCTAAAGGCATGATTACAAAATTATCAGCTAGCTTTATCCAGGATACGAGAAACCTGATACGAACAGCAATCGACCTCGGCCACGCCACAGGCGCCAACATTTCCTCATCAGATAAGTGCCGGTTATATAGGAGAAGGTATGGACCGGCACCGAGGTGAAGACCTGTTGGATCCGTCAAAGCCGTTTCTTCTGGCACCTTCAAGAAGCAATTAGAATAGAAATTCGGAGACATTTGTGAGAAATTAAAGGACGTACCTCCGTAACGGTATGATCCACGGTTTTCCACCAAACACCGTGGCCATCTCGGATGTAAGAATATATCTGTTTACGGCCAGGCATGCCTGTATGCATGAAAACGGCACGGAGATCGTACTAGTAAATGTAAATTAGACAAATAATAGAATGAACCGCACGCGTCAAGGACGAACTAGATGGTTCTGGAGTTCAGGAACGTCGTAGATAGCTGCCAGATCAGATTGTAGCTTTTCAAATGCGACGTCCATCTCTGTCCAGAGTATTTAGCACAAAGACTAACTGACAAGAATTTGACCTACCTCGTACAGTGGAAGTGATAGAGTCGAGAACTGTCCTCAACTTCGTTGCTGTTCGATTGACAGATTCTTCGCGTTCTGGTGTATCTTTACAAGCCACTTCCTCAAAGTAATGCAAAGATGCGCGCAAATCGGCGAGTACATCTCTGCCTTGCTGGAAATACATGCAAATCGTAATCTTATACAGATGGTCGTCCCGGAAAAAGGAAATGGGACTTACGTCGCCTCGAGTAAGGAGCTGCCTTCTCTTGGTCAATTCGTTGATCTGCTCGCATAACTTACTTTCTTGCGTTTTCTTCTCCTCAGTTAACGGCAGCTTCTCAAGGATGAACCTATCAAGGTAAAACTGCTTTGGAAAAACGAAGGGCTCGGCTGTCTTTGTCTGTCCAGGGGATTGCGTGGGTTTCAGATAGAAGACCACCACCTCTGAAGGGTGAATGATGACGTCACAGGTCGTAGTACGAGTCATTTCGTTGTACGCGCGCAATAAATTGCTACTCAGGCGAGATATGAGATCGTTGGGCGTAGCAGAATCGCCAGCCTGTATTTCAACAACACAACCAATCTGTTCAGTGTTCTGACAGAGCTTGAATGAGCGGCCCCGGCATTCGGCCCTGGCATGAGAGAAGTGGAACAAACGGATACTGGGAAGTAAAATGAGTGCATTAGCAATCCTCTTTGAACGGATGAAGATGATCCTCACGGAGGTTCGTCTGGAGAGGTCTGTATATTGAGCTGATTGTCGATGGCTTCTGCAAAATGCTTGATGAAGTCTACACATAGGCATTAAAAAGAGCTGTGTCCACAAAAACATGTCTATGGTTTACCTGCACTTCCATAACCAAGTGAGGCATTACTTCCGTCCCAAGCAAATGGTTTCATGAATGGCAATACGTCTTTGTCGAGGATGGAAGAGAGTTGAGCAAGATCAAGGTTCGCAAATAATTCCACTAGCTCGGGGGACCGCGCAGGTCGAAGGAGACTTTCTAACTATAAAATGAGCGTGGAGAGGCTAATAAGACGCTTACTTACCATCTGCAGGTTCTAAAAGAGTGGCAATCTTGCGACGAATTTGTGGTATTTGTGCAAAAGCTTGGATGATCTTACAATATCGGTTGGTGAGTACGAGGTGGACCGAATTGGGTTGCGCACCAAGGCAGCGTAAGCAATTTCTGAAGCATATGTACGCAAAGCAATGGGCCTTGTGAAATCGGAAGATTTGAGTCAAATAATGACAGCATGCAAATGGGTACTTACCTGCCACCTTCTCTCACACACTCCTCCATAGGAAGTATCTCCAGCTCCTCTGACGAGCCAAAGTCAGCTAAACTCGCTTGGATGGCCTCATTCATAGCACGATCATCACTGTTGTCGATTGGGGTCTGTTAACTGCTCAACGTACACATTAAAGCCTAATGCACGAAACTTTACATTTGTCGCGACAACTTGCCAGCCTGGATCAGGCGCCCTTTCAGATGGACCAAACTTGATGTCGCTTTGCGCTTGACTCAATTTCAACGCCCGGTCGTTATCATCACCAGTGAGGTCTATGACGTTCAAGGACGGAGGTTGAGCTACAGTATGTGTGGCCTCTCTGAACGAGTCGACATAACCAGGATCTTGGCTGCTTTCACTCGAGGGTGGCCACAAAGAGGATGGCTCATCTCCTTGATCGCCTGAGAGCATAGCATCTGCAGCCTTCTCCACGTCACCTTTGTACTTTCGTAACACGCGACGCGCTTGATCGTTGTCCACTCCCATCATCCCAGCGAGTATCACCACCGAATCCTCTTCCTGAACGTGTTCCGGGGTCATCTTGTTCTGAAATTTGAATTATTTAGTTTTACAAGAAGCCCTCAAAATAGTTGGGGAAGGTTGGAGATGCCACACTGAGTGGATGATGTGATCAAAATCCACCAAAGAGACTAATGGTTCCCACGAAGCCCAGATAAGATTAAACAATTATTACTGACAATCAGCGCTGCAGCCGATGTCTTTTCTGCATCCGCCGGAGGATCAACAGTATCAACGAACGTCTCACTCCAGTGACGATATTTCTGCATACTCAAGACCGTTCTCGTAAAGTTTCTCACTGCCACCACCCAATAGTGTTTCCCTGAGAAAACATGTTATGCCATTTTCAATGCGCTAATTTCTGGTGAGAACACGAAAAAACGCGGAGATGAGGTGGAATTGAGGACCGCGCTGAGTTCATCGGTACAACTTGCATTCATGAGGCGCGAATGAGTTACAAAAGCTTCTGCATCAACGTCTCCTAACAAGTCGACACAGTCATAACAACCAACAGCGCGGAAATATTGATGGCTTGAGATTATTCATACGTTCACGGCATGTTGCATAAATAACGAAAGGTAGATATCCCGCGTCAACGTCCGAGTCGTAGACGTTTCTGCATCGCCGTAATTGTCATTACAAATTCGGTCACAAAGACATTATCCCTTCGAATGTGTTGCGAGCGATTTATGGGTGCTCGATGACTGCCTGCGCAACCATACGCCTCCTCAAGATAGATAATTTATTTCCTCAGTGTGCTTCATTACGGCTATGGGGAAGAAGTCTCTGGTCCATTATTAAGTCGTCAAAACCTGAACAAGTGGGGTTGGGTGGTAATGCAGCTTAGATCAGAGATGAGAAGAAGGGAAGAGCCATGTTTGATGGCTTTGAATCAGAGAACAGTAAGGTT
>QLOM01008708.1:0-10593 GCA_003313785.1 Termitomyces sp. MG148
CGAAATACGTAGGAAACTTTATTGCAGTCATGTATCTATGAACACAGTAACAAAGTTGCTCACGTTCTTTTGCTAAGTAAGTAGTAAGTTGTGGTTAGGGCTGCACGCCGTTGCCGTTTTTACGGTTGATAGTTGCCGTCAAACAGCTGCCATGCATGTACCGTCAGCCATTTAACCAACTCCTCTACGGCACAGCTCATGGAAGGTACACTGCCGTAGAGAGCCTGTTGAGGAAATCAACGATTAGCTCAGTGGATCCAGACTTCATATTCACGTCATAGGTGTAAGTAATCATTTACCTCATAATTACATTTCATTTCATCATCGATTTCGACATACAATACATCATTATGAGACACAAACCTTATAAAAACCCCCTATTATCCTGGGGTTCAAGCATTCTTTTTTTTTTTTTTTTTTTTTGGTGGTTCTATCAGTCTCTAGACATATCTACATGTGTTAGCTTCTAGTTACCAGAAAAAAGGGATAATCTAGTTTGTTGTTTATTTATTGGTATAAATTGGCCCACCTAAGGGAAATGCATGTTACGTACAGCGTGTGGGGCTTGGGTTGCTGTAAGGGTAACCTCTGGAGGCTATGGCTCAGTCACACAGCTGGCAGAGGGAAATCCAAAGTATATTTAGGTAATACAACCATAACTACTCACCTTGCAGAGGGAAATCCAAAGAGAACAAGTCTAGGGATTCCCTATGCCAGGAGTGACACTTCCAAGGCTCTAGAAGCATGGGAAGCAACTGTACAGCATAACAAAAGCCACAATAAAATTTATAATCTAAAAAAGGAAAATCATCAAAAACTCGGAAATTGCCATTGCCAGAGGTCATGCATATGTCTCATGTGACTTGCTTAGTAATTTGGAGGCTAGCCTTGTGATGACTAAGCCTCTGGAAGCATTGGCTACATTTGTCTGAATGATAACTAAAGAACTAGAGCACCTCAAGGGCTGAGAATAGTACTAATAGATGGTATTGAAAGAATAGAAGTAGTAAGGTAAAAGAGTGACAGCCAAAATAAGGAAATAAATAGAGAAAGAATGAAGGAATAAAGAGTGAAAGAAGGGAGAGATGAGGAGTCCCCTGACAGTTGCAATAATCTATCTATTTTGTCCTGGTGGATGATTAACTCCCATACCCACTAAAACCCTTATTGCCAATTTCCAAGCCCTGTGGAGTCGTAGCTGCTCCTGTATGATTGTGGCCCAGGTTTTCCCAACCAGTTCTTTGTCTAGGGCTCTTTGTCCAAATTTCTCAGAATTTCTCAGAGTTTGATGCTAGGCAGTCAAGGCGTATTCTCTTCAAAAGGGTGTTATGCCATTTGCTTACAATCTTGTCTATTATGGGTATTTTTTTGGGGTCTGCATCCCTTTGTATCTTCTAGTTTCATCTCAATTTCCATATCAGGCATGCAGACTCTGACATCACTATCTGATACATCCTTTTGCCCGCTTCTGTTATCTCACCGTTTTTGTGTTTTGGATTGGCTAGGTTGCAACCTAGAACCAGGCCTAGGCTGGGGTCAATCCATTTGAGGCTTCTTTGTTCACATAGTTGTCTTGTCAGCTTCCAGATAGTTTCTTGGCCTGTAGCCTTGCATGACATAAGGACGTGTTCTAGGTCTTCTGTGGTGTGGCATACGTGGCACTTGCTTCTTACCTCCATATTCAGGATCTTTTCCCAGTATTCTCCCATCTTATACGCATTGTGCATTGCCTTCCACAGAAAGGCACAGGCCTCTTTAGTGATTGTTTTATTTTTCAGGGATTTCCATAGGTTCTTATCTGTTGGCAGGTTTCCGTTTACTTCATTTAGTGCCTACCTTGCTCTGTCTAGGTTAATCATTGTGTTTCTCCTCACAGAGGGGGGGGGGGGTTTACTTTCTATTATTCCTTTGTAGAGGAGAGCTTGTGAGGCGGAGCTGAGCTTCACACCCAGCGTGTACTGTCCTTTTACTGGTCTTATGTTTTCTTGGGGTTTGTAAGGTGATTGTGTTCCAATCTTTGCTAGTTCATCTGCCTTATCATTTCCTCTTAGTCTGCTGTGACCCTTGACTTTTGTGATGATGGTCTGGCCAACTCTGTTTCTTAGGTAAGACGCAGCTGCTTGTATTATTTCTTTGTTTTCAACTCCAATCCAGCCCTTGTCTTCACACTTGCTGAGAGATCTCATGAGGTTTTCAGATATTTTGGAGTCTGTTAGTATTTTAAGGTGGTCGTATGTGTCTGTATTCCTTGCTGCTATCAGTATTGCTAAGACTTCTCCAGCGTTGTTGGACTGGGGGAGTTGGGCTGGTACCCTTGTTGCAACGTTTTGTGGGTCATCATTTCCAAACCACACTCCTGCTCCTGCCTGTGCGTCTTCATATCCATTGTTCAGGCAGGACCTGTCTGGGTAGGCTTGTATTCAATGTGGCGGTCCTATTCTTGGCTTCCTATTTTGTCATGCAATGGGTTGATCTCCTGTTTGTTTATGATCTTTGTTTGTAAAAACCTGGAAGATCTTGCTGAGTGACTTTTGGTTCTGCATTTCTTTGTCTAAGAAGGTTGAGGCTTCATTTTCCAGGATGTTTTGTATCCTATTGTTTACCCTATCTTGCCCTAGGTCTGCTAGGTTTAGGGAGTTCCACTCATTGTTGATTTTGTTTAGCATTTTCCTTGTGCTTACTCCACACTTGTGTGGGTTTTTACATTTATCTATCCTCATCCTCTTACAATTCCCACATTTACAGTTTTTTCTCGGTTTATGGTCTTGGTTGAGGGTGCCGTTTGTGTGCTTTATGAGAGTGAGTAAGTCTTCCACTGCTATGATTTTGTGGTTACTTCTCTGACATCTTGCACTCAGTGTGTTGTAGGCAGGATTTTTTGTGCCTATTAGTCCAGGATGGTACTATATTGGCATATCTAGTCTCAGTTTGTGTTCTATTTTAGTGGAGAGTACAGTTAACTTGTGTTTTTTTGCAGTCATCAACATATTCCTTAGTGAGTGTAGGAGGCCTTTCTCGTTTTCTCTTGTGTTTGCTGTTAGGGTCTGAAGAAAAATGTTTTGGTATGTCTCTTCCTCTTATATGTTCCACTTTTTCAGCAGGCTCATTTGTATCAGCGCGTCTGCTATTTTTGCCCATGTTGGTCGTGACTTACTTAGGTCAAGGAATCTCTGGGCTTTCATTAGCTCTATGGCTTTGTTTTGTGCTTTAATGTTAAGCAACTTCTTGCCTCCTTGTTCAACCAGTCTATTTAGAGTTTTGAGTCCCACTGTTGGGTGCGTTGTGCCTCCCCACATGAAATCTCTTCTCATTTTGTTCAGCCTTTGTTCTATCTCTGTAGGCATTCCTTGGACGCATGTGTGGTATTGTGTTCTGCCACCTACAACCATTCCGACTATGAGTCGTCTTCCATCAATGGTCGGATGTCCTTTGTTCCATCTTGTCAGGTCTTTGGCCATTTGCTCCACTGTAGGTGCCCAGATGCTTGGGTTATCTACGCTGTTCCCTATGAAAGAGCCCAGTAGTCATGTCAACTCCCCTTCGCATGTTATTTTTATTTTGTCTGGGATCCTCTCTTTTGTGCCATTATTTGACCTTGTTTCTATCAGGTTAGTGTCACAACCCGCCAATCCTACATCCAACTCCGGGACCTTGAACCCACCCTCATGCTCTTGGAGGTCCCAGAAGATGACCCCCCACCAGCCCATAAGCTGGATCTGATTCTCTGCCAGCGACCATAAACACCACTGCCAATCACCCTGGCTATCAACCCCATCAACCTTGTAGGTCCTAGAATTGTACACCGGAGCTATTGCGTCTTCCTGTAAGGGTCTTGCCCAGTGGACTGAGCCTCCGTGGTCAGCAGAACCTGACAGTTAGTTCAGAAAGTTTTTGTTCCTATGGGTACAATTGCGGATTTGGGGGTGTTGAATCTCCCTCCAGAGGCTTTGCACCATTTTCTTAGTATGTTGTGGAGATCTTCTAAGTCATTGTTTTCTGACATGTACGTTGTGTTGTCTGCAAAGAGTTTTGCTATTAGGCATTCTATTTTACCATCTAATTGTATTCTGTTACAACCCGCTAATCCCGCAGCCAGCTCCGAACCTTGCTGCCACCCCCGGAGGTCCTGGAGAACAACTATCCAACCAGCCCCACAACTCTGGACCAACCCTGCCAGTGATCTCATTGTTGAAGTCAGAGGAGTGTCAGCGCATGACACCCTCAGGTTATAACAAGTACATACATTATTCATTTAGTTCCGTGCTGTCCCATAGAAATTTTACCATCGTAGCCAATACACTCACTTGCAGTCATTTGTGTTCGGCACATTGTGTGCATCTCTGTGGGCCTGAAAAGGTCTCTCATGTTTTCTTGTGTTACTCTCTTGTGTTCTCCTGTGCTATTTTGTGCCTCTCGCATCTATTCATGTAACACTCATTCCCACACCCATCACTAACGCCACCGTTGATGATGCCCAAAAGTCACTAAGCACTGTTCTGGTAGATGGTAAACTTAGCACCTCATGAATGAGTAGCGTCGGGCAGTTGCTAGTGTTGAGAGAGTCCCAGGCAGAGTCCCAGAAGCCTAGTCTTTTTAGTGGGATTTGAACTTAGAAGAATAAACTGGTTGCTTAGTGATCTAAGCTGAAAGCCTGCAAGGCGCTAGGGTGCTAGAAATCAGTAAGGACTGTAGCGACGTAAATGTTGGCAACAATGTGCCTGTATGGCACCATAAGACAAAAGTTGGTAAACAAAGTTGGCGAGGTGAAGTCGGCAAGACTGTATCACTTAGCAACTCTGAGGACTTTAGAATGCGCTGAAATGTGCTCTGAACTGTGGGGCGTATGATTTGATGATGGCTAAGACAAAATATGTACAGTATTTATAGGCGCCAAGTTGCCGTGGTAATTAAACTAAGAGTCGCTAATCAAGAAAAATAATGACAAGTACAATGGAATGTGAAAGTTGCTAAGCGACGGCATCTGTCAAGTCGGCAAGTGTTAACTCAACATCCTAGCAGTGAAAGAGGCCAAATGCACAGGGACTGTTGCTAAAGCCTGAAACCATCAAGGGGGCCTGTCTTGCATGAGTCACTAAGCATCGGATAAGCTATAAGCATTGCTAATATCTGAAACCATCAAGGGGCCTGTCGTTAAGCGTTGCTAAAGTGATCTGACATTGGATCATTGAGAAGCACTGAGTTTCGATAGGCATTGCTAAAGGCCCTGGTGTCAGTTATCACTGATTGGGAACCTGAAAGGGGGCCAAGCTGAAGTCAGGTGAGTGGCAGGTGATTGCCAAGTCAGGTGGTCGCTAAAGTCCCATGGTCGCCAAGTCTTGTGATCACTATGTGACCAGTAAATCGTTATCTGACCGCCAAGTCAGGTGGTTGCTAAGTCCCGTGATCCTGCGCATCGCGTTCTGTAGCCTGAGTTCAATCCCTGCTAGCTGCAAAATATAAGTTGCTAAAAATAATGCTGGTGCACTGAGCTCAGTGAGAGGCTTATCACCGTCAATCACCCTGGCCATCACCGAGCGCTCCCGAGAAGTCATGCAAACCCTCCGGACATCACCAACTCTTCTTGGACATCACGTGCATCATGTCGTCCCCCTCGCACATCACTGCCCCCAGAAGCCCCTGATGCTGCCGCCACCTGATCACCACCGACACCTGCCACTCTACTCAATTGGAACTGACACCCGCCAACTCATATAGAGTCCTGGAGCTGTGCTCAGACCTGGAAATTGAGGGGTTGGCCCGGGACATAGCCATAAGAGTACTTAACTGGTAGGATAGGAACTTAGTAAGTAGTCTTGATATTTGCATAACCCCACCATATTGTTGCCCAGTGTTTTGTTTTGTGTCTCCCAATCTATTCTGCTTGTGTTTTTGTGACTCAGTCTTGTATCATGCCCGTTTTGAACTCCATCTTGTCTTGTGTCTCATACTTGTCTTGAATCTCTCACCTTGTACTTCTCTCTCTCTCTCTCTCTCTCTCTCTCTCACGACTCTTTCCCAGTTTAGTCCCAACTTGTGTTTCCTTTTCCTGTTATAGATTTTGACTCTTCTTCAGTCTCGGCCTTGTTTTTAGTAACACTCTGGATTCATTTCTCTGTGTCTCTCTAAGTCCCGGACCCACTCTATCTAATCTTGCCTCACCTGCTTGGCTCAAATCGTAGAGCCTGCCACCTTCCTCCTCACTTCATTTAATTGACATTGCCCCCCAGACTTATCCGGAACCCGTGCACTCACCTCCTGTCTCGTGGTTCGCCCTGGAGATCCTCTAAACGCTTGTGCCCACCCCAGAGCATAGCGTTTTACCCTGAGCCCTTGTAGGTCCCGGAATCATACACCAGAGCTATTGCGTCTTCCCGTAAGGGTCTTGCCCAGTGGACTGAGCCCCTGTGGTCAGCAGAACCTGAAATATTCCTTGGAGGTGCGAATCTCTTCACATTTGTGCTAGGGATTCTATAACCATATTAAAAATTAGGCATGACATTGGGTCGCCTTGGGTAATTACTGCCAGTGCATATGAGAGTTGTGCCAGGTTTTGGGGTGCGGTCGTGGAGGCAAGATTTGCAGTGAAAGTTTCCTGTGCCTTAGCCTTCTCTGCTGCCAGGATTGCAAGTGCCTGTTCCCTATTTCAGAAATTTGTTGGGAAGTTTCCCTCCTTTCTACCGCCACGCCAGTAACAATTTTTGATCATATGGCCAGAGCGCTTGCAGTTTGGATTCGTGCATACCAGCCTTGGCTCGGTGGCTTTTGCATTTGTCTGGAGGGCTGTGACTGCTGGTGCTTCTGTTTTCTGCATTTTCAATTGGTCCCAATGTACCTGGAGTCCCGCAATAAGCTCCGTAGATGTCTTTGTGGCATACATGCTAGCCACTATAGTATTCCATGACTCAGGGAGTGACGCCAAACAAATATAAGACCACCTAGAGAAGACCATAAGAAAATTTGTGTGGACCACTGAGTCAAAACCCACAATTGGACTAAATACACTAAGACTGCCGATTGAGGAAGGGGGCAGGAAGGTCCTTGACATTAGATTGAGAAACAAAGCCATAGAAATCATGAAATTACAGAGATTCCTAAAGACAGATGAGGATAGACCAAGGTGGGCAATGGTTGTGGATAAAATAATAGCAATAAAACTGGCAAAAAAATTCAAGGGCGATGAAAAAATCCTATCAAATATTTTCCTCCAAAATGTGCATATTGATACTAGAAATGGTGAAGACAGCCTCCCAGTATCCATTTGTAACAGAGTTACAAGCCTTGGAGTCTTACTTCGGACAATAGAATCAGATCAAATATTAGTATTGATTATATGTACAATGATAAGAACAAGACTGCTTAGCTAATCGCTAAGCAGTCGACAAAATGTAATGTAAAAGTAAAATAAAGTAAATAAAATATTCTATGTACAGGTGCTAATGCACCATGCTCGTTACACCATTCTGAGAATGCTCAAAATAGCAAAGAAACACAACACAGTCTTTCACCCCATTTTCACACAAACTATAACAGAATAGCACCAGAATTCACTAATATCATGACCATCTACATGGATGGATCATGCATGAGAACCAAAGATGGACAGGCCACTGCAGGTGCTGGAATCTGGTATGGGCAAGATGACCTGAGAAACCTTGCAATTAGACTCCTGGAGACAATACCCAAGACTAACAACACAGGTGAGGTGGTTGCAATACTAGTTGCAGCACAAAGGACACCACTAAATCAGGCAATAGTAATCAAAAGTGACTCACGGATCACAATAGAATGCCTCACAAGATTCCTGAGGAGGAGAGAGGATGAAGGCTGGATAGGAACAGTGAACAAAGATATCCTACACTCCCTGGCAGCCTAATTAAGAGCAAGGACAGGACCTACGCTTTTTGAGAAAGTCAAAGCCCACTCAAGAATAATTGGAAATGATGGAGCAGATGCTTTAGCTAACCAAGGGGCAAGGAAAGCCACTTTGGACCACATCTCACTAGAAATACCAAAAGGATTTGACCAACAGCGGCGCTCTTCCATGACATTCAAAGCACTTTTCCCAACACAGTCCATGGCCATCTCCTCCACAACATGAAGGAACACAGTGTTCCAGAGTGTTATATTGGGCTCATCTCAAGGATGCTTACGGGACATGAGATGAGGCTCAAATTTGATGACTTCATGTCTGAACCACATGATGTCCTAAATGGCACCACACAAGGCTGTCTGCTATCAATGATTTTCTTTGCTTTTTATAATGCTCCACTGATACTGACCACAGCTGATAGCTTGAAGTCAGAGTCCTCAATTGGGTTTGTTGACGATTCAATGTTCCTGGCAGCTGCCAAGACGCTGCACCAAGCACATGAGATGCTCTGTGATATGATGGAACGGACTAGGGGTGGGTTTGAGTGGTCTGTCTCACACTGCTCCCCTTTTGAGCTAACAAAACTAGCGCTCATGAACTTCCTGTGCTCTTAGTTTGATTGGATCCCCAAGGACCTCACCATCACATGAGCCAACTCAGATGGCACCACCGTCAGGACTAAAACCACGTACAAGTACTTGGGAGTAGTCTTTGACCTGAATCTGAGGTGGAGCGCCCACAGCCAGAATGTGATTGCCAAGGCAGCCTAGTGGACAATGCAAGTCAGGAGGCTCTCCAAGCCCTTGGGTGGCATGCCCCCACACTGGATATGCCAACTCTACAACACCATGGCAGTTTCTGCCATCACCTATGCGGCCGATGTGTGGTACACGGAGGTCCATGACCACCCCTCTGGGGGGAGGAGGGCAGGCTCAGTAGCAGTCACCAACAAGCTGGCATCATCCAAGCGCCAAGCTTTGAAGCTGATCATGGGTGCATTCAGCACCACCGCTGGTAATGTGCTGGATGCCCATGCGGGCCTGCTACTAGTCGAGCTCCTCTTTCAGAAGGTGCTATTTTGGGCAGCGGTGCGTTTTGTGTTGCTACCTACCTCCCATCCTCTACATGCAATAGTCTGAAGAGCAGCTGGCTGCTGATGATGCCCAAAAGTCGCTAAGCACTGTCCTGGTAAATGGTAAACTTAGCACCTCACATATGAGTAGCATCGGGTGGTCACTAGTGTTTGAGAAAGTCCCAGGCAGAGTCCCAGAAGCCTAGTCTTTTTAGTGGGGTTTGAACTTAGAGAAAGTAACAGGTTGCTTAGCGATCTAAGCCATAAGCCTGCAAGGCGCTAGGGTGCTAGAAGTTGGCAAGGACTCTTAGCAACGTAAACATTGGCGACGATGTGCCTGTATGGCGCTGTAATACAAAAGTCGGTAGTCAAAGCTGGCGAGGTGAAGTTGGCAAGACTGATTCACTTAGCGACTCTGAGGACTCAAAATGCACTGAAATGTGATCTGAACTGTGGGGCATACGATTCAATGATGGCTAAGACAAGATATGTACAGTATTTATAGGTGCTAGGCCGCCATGGTAATTAAACTAAAAAAGTTGCTAATTAATCAATCACAAAAAAAATGGAGACAAGTACAATGGAACATGAAAGTCGCTAAGCAACGGTGTCTGTCAAGTTGGCAAGCTTTAACTTAACATCCTAGCAGTAAAAGAGGCCAAATTCATGGAGACTGTTGCTAAGGCCTGAAACCATCTTGCATAGGTCGCTAAGCGTTGGATCAACTGTAAGCGTCGCTAATATCTGAAACCATCACGTGGACCTGTCTTGCGTAAGTCACCAAGCCTCGCTTAAAGTGATCTGTCATCGGATCTTTGAGAAGCACTGGCTTTTGATAGGCGTTGCTAAAGGCTCTGGCATTGGTTAGCACTGATCGGGGACTTAAAGAGGGCCGGGCTGGAGTCAGGTGAGTAGCAGGTAATTGCCAAGTCATGTGGTTGCTAAGTCCTGTGATCCTGCACGTTGCGTCCTGTAGCCTGAGTTTGATCCCTGCTAGCTGCAAAACATAAGTTGCTAAAAATAGTGCTGGTGCGCTGAGCCCAGCCAGAGTCTTATCAATGTAAACGTTAGCAACAATGTGCCTATATGGCACCGTAAGACAAAAGTTGGTAAACAAAGTTGGCAAGGTGAAGTCGGCAAGACTGTATCACTTAGCAATTCTGAGGACTTAGAATGCGCTGAAATGTGATCTGGACTGTGGGGTGTATAATTCAATGATGGCTAAGACAAAATATGTACAGTATTTATAGGCGCTAAGTTGCCGTGGTAATCAAACTAAAAGTTGCTAATTAATCAATCAAGAAAAATAATGACAAGTACAATGGGATGTGAAAGTTGCTAAGCAACGGCATCTGTCAAGTCGGCAAGTGTTAACTCAACATCCTAGCAGTGAAAGAGGCCAAATGTACAGGGACTGTCACTAAGGCCTAAAACCATCAAGGGAGCCTGTCTCGCGTAACTTGCTAGGCACCAAATAAGCTATAAGCATTGCTAATATCTGAAACCATCAAGGAGCCTGTCGCTAAGCATCGCTAAAGTGATCTGACATCAGATCTTTGAAAAGCACTGGGTTTTGATAGGCATTGTCAGGGGACTTCCTTTTCCAGCCATCCCGGAGATCTCCGGGACCCCCCGGACTTCCTTCTCTGGC
>QLOM01008708.1:10694-25915 GCA_003313785.1 Termitomyces sp. MG148
GTTGGACAGAAGGAGGAGGAGGAGAGGTCTCAGCTGAGGCCTTAACCAAGGGAGTATTTTGTACGTCGGAGGGGGCGCTTACAGTTTCAACCAAAGAATCATTGACAGAGAGAGATATATTACTGGTAGACATGCAAACTGATTAGCGCCAGGCGGCGGAGGTGTACAACTCATCCGTCACCCTACTGAAAACCCTCCCCTGTAGAACCTAAAGACTCATCCAAAGGTTCCACTACAGCTTCCACAGAACCTACGGACTTATCCAACAGTTCTGCTTTGATCTGTGCATCTGGGGAAGAGTTTCCCTGGGCATCTCTGGCAGCCAGGAGCTGGAGAAGGAGCTCTTTCTGCTCTACAGCTGAGAGATAGCGCACCTCTAACCCCTGAGGGCAATATCGAGCGAAGTGACCAGGCTTTCCACAGCGACAACAGAGGAGAGGGAGAGAGGAGCGTTAACGAGAGGCATCAACATCCATGGGAACTCCCAGAGGAAGAGAACGTGTGGCAGGTACCTGAGCTGGGGCTGGAGCACAAAATGGAAAGGAATGGGAGGTGGGAGGACGAGCAGGTGAAGGCATATGCAAGGTGGAGCGAGAGGTAGTTTCTTGGTGGAGCTCATGCCTTAACTCCATGAGCTGCCACTGGTCGCGTGCTACCTGATACCAAGACTCAATATGCATGTTGTCAGGTCATCCTTTGGCCATGCTGTCAATCCAATCTATGAGAGAGGGGAGGAGGCCATCTCGGAAGGTGAGACAGAGCTGAAGACCGTCTGGATAGCTGGCCTGTTCAACCAGAGCTCGGAAGGAGTCAATGTACTCATCTAAGGTCCGCTTTCCCTGTCCATATCAATGGGGGTCTCAGAGAGTAAGGGCTGCCACCTTAGCAGGGTCCAAGGGAAAGAACTCAGTTTGAAACTCCTTCTCAAACTGATCCCAGCTTCCAAAGCTCTCTACTCCTCCAGGATATCGAAAAACTCGTAGTGCATATGTTGAAGCTCGTCCAGACTTCATGTAGGAAAGAACCCAGGCAATCTTGAGAGCATCAGAAGGAAAGGCTTCCCCACTGAGCTGAAGGTAGGTGATACATGATTGCAGGAATTGCTTCCCTATGGCTTGGTCACCATTGAATGCATCTGGAAGCGCTGGACGAGGAATATTGGCATGAACAGGGGGAGAGGCCCCAGAGCGAGGGACTGGAGGTGTGTCAGCCCTAACTGGAGGTGCCTGAGGAGGGGTAGAAGTGAGAGGGAGGCGCTCTAAGAGGGCCTAAAGGGACTGAGAGATAGTGTCTGTGGCCTGACGTAATCCAGCAAGTTCGGTGGTGTGGAGGGTGAGGGAAGCTTGGGTGGTCTGCACCTGAGTCTCCAGAGCAAGCAAGCGACCCCAGGCATCATCCTGAGGGGCAGAAGCGTCCAAGAGAGGTCCTGAGGGGGCTGGTTGGGTCATAGAAGCAACAGAGGAGCAAGGGGTAATCCAGTGGGGGAGTGACCTAAAGAGACAAGAGAGGGCTCAAGCAGGCTAAAGGGGGCTCCCAGACTGAAATGTAGAGACTTTTTCTGCTGTAAGGGCAACCTATGGAGGCTATGGCTCAATCACACAGCTGGCAGAGGGAAATCCAAAGTATATATAGGTAATGCAACAATAACTACTCACCTGGCAGAGGGAAATCCAAAGAGAACAAGTCTAGGGATCCCCTATGACAGGAGTGACACTTCCAAGGCTCCAGAAGCATGGGAAGTAACTGTATAGCATGACAAAAGCCACAATAAAATTTATAATCTAAAAAAGGAAAATCTCTGAAAATAATCAAAAACTCGGAAATTGCCATTGCCAGAGGTCATGCACATGTCTCATGTGACTTGCTTAGTAATTTGGAGGCTAGCCTCGAGATGACTAAGCCTCTGGATGCTTACTAAGCCTCTGGAAGCGTTGGCTACACTTGTTTGAATGATAACTAAAGAACCAGAGCACTTCAAGGGCTGAGAATAGTACTAATAGATAGTGTTGAAATAATAGAAGCAGTAAAGTAAAAGAGTGACAGCAGAAATAGGGAAATAAATAGAGGAAGAATGAAAGAATAAGGAGTGGAAAAAGGGAGAAATGAGGAGTCCTCTGACAGAGGAGCATGTCGCAGGTTCTGGCAGAAAGGGCAGGGAAGGGGGATGGAGTGCCAAAGTCTGTGGAGGAGTTGGTGCCAGGGGAGTTGCATGACTTTCTTGATGTGTTTGACAAGACCCATTTGGAGCGGCTCCTGCAGCATTGAAAGCATGACCTGAGTATTGATCTCATTGATAGAGCGAAGGTCCTGCCACCTGGTAGGCTGTACCAACTTGTGCTGGTGGAGCTGCATGCACTTTGCCAGTTCATTGACAAGAACCTGGCAAAAGGCTACATCTGGCTGTTGAGCGTGCCATGCGGGGCTCCAGTTTTCTTTGTCAAGAAAAAAGGACGGTTTGCTGCGCTTGGTTGTTGACTTCTGTGCACTGAACACCATCACAAAACCGGATGCGTATCCTATTCCTCTCACAAACAAACTGCTTGATAGGCTGAAGGCAGCAAAGGTGTTTACAACGCTCAACATGCGGTGGGGCTACTATAATGTCAGGATCCGGGTGGGCGACAAATGGAAGACATTGTTTTGCACACACTACAGTCAGTTTGAGTTCTTGGTTATGCAGTTTGGTCTCCGCAATGTGCCGGCGGCGTTCCAGCAGATGGTGAACAAGCTTTTCCACAACCTGGTTGACGTCTACATGGTCCTCTACCTTGATGACATTATCATCTTCTCTGAGGATCCGTTGCAGCATGAGGCTCACATGCAAGAAGTCCTGCGGTGCTTGCGCAAAGCTGACTTGTTTCTGAAGCCAGAGAAGTGCCGATTCAGGACAACAGAGGTCGATTACCTCAGCTTGAAGATCACTCCGGGATGCATGGGCATGGACCCTGTCAAGGTCAGCAGTGTTACAGAGTGGCCGACGGCCTCAGAACCTCCGCCATGTCAACAAATTCCTGGGCTTTTGCAACTTTTACCGGCGTTTTGTTGAGGACTATGCAGTGATTGTGCAGCTGCTGGAGCGATTGAAGACAAAGGATTGTGTGTGGAGGTGGGGCAAGGAGGAGCAGCGGGCATTTGAGGTGTTGAAGGGTGCATTTGTGCATGCACCGGTGCTGGTGATGCCAAACACAGAGGCAGTGTTTTGTGTCGAGACAGATGCATCAGACTTTGCAGTGGAGGCGGTGTTATCACAGAAGGCGGAGGATGGGGACTGGTGACCAGTGGTGTTCTTTTCCAAGGCGTTGCAACCTGCGGAGCAAAATTACAATGTTCACAACAAGGAGCTGCTTTTGGTGGTCCAAGCATTCAAGGTCTGGCAGCCGTATTTGGAGGGCAACCTGTACTCAGTGGAGGTGTATTTGGATCATCTAAATATTTCATCTCAGTTTGCAATCTCAATAGGAGGCAGGCACGTTGGAGTATTTTTCTCAACCACTTTGTCTTCATCATTCACCATAGGCCAGGTTGACTGAGCGCAGGTCCAGATGGTTTGTCCCGGCATCCTGACCACAAGATTCTGGCAGAGGCATGCAATAACTCAGAGCAGCGGGTGTTGACAGAGGATAGAGTGGGGAGGAGGCATGCATGGCGGGTGGTAGTGGCGTTGAAGGGCTGTGGTGATTTGGAGGTGGTGCGGTGGGTGGCGGCGGTGCAGGTGATCCTGGTGAACACAAGCATTCTGGAGAAGATTTGGGAGGCGTCTCAGGCAGACATGTGGTTGCAGGCACTGTGGCATGTGGATGGAGCATTAGCGTTGGTGAAGTTGTGGCTCAAGGATTTTACAGTAGATGGGGGCCTGGTGCGCTTTTGCAGCTTGGTGTATGTGCTGGACAACAATGAGGTGAAGAGGCTGGTGTTGCAGCTGTACCACGACTCAATTCCGGTGGGTCACCCAGGGCAGGCAAACACGCTGGTGCTCATTTTGCAAAACTACTACTGGCCTCGGATGGCAGACTTTGTCAAGTGTTATGTGGAGGAGTGTGAGACTTGTCAACACATCAAGCCTCAACATCAGAAGTTGTATGGCCCATTACAATTGCTTGAAGTTCTGGATGGCCCTTGGCAGCACATCTCTATGGATTATGTTGGTCCTCTACCAACATTGCATGGCTACAACACCATCCAGGTGGTCTGCAACAAGTCCACAAAGCGTGCGCACTTCTTGGGAGCACACTTGACTGACGACACGGTGGCGATGTGCAATATGTTCATGGAGCGGGTGTGGTGTTTGCATGGTACGCCAAAGAAGCTGGTCTCGGACAGAGGTTGTTAGTTTGTTGTGCGTTATGTCAAGCGGATGTGGAAGAGGTTGATGCAGCATAATGTAATATTTTGCAGTAGGAAGTTTAATGATATCAGATCTGGAGTCAAGGATCAAAAGATGACCTGACCCCAGGAAACAAGAGACTATTTAAGTGCCTACATTACTGAGACAAGTGTGGCAAAGTAAGACAATGAATATATTGTGGCGTTGTCATAAGATCACATAGCCAAGATGTTTTGAACGCAATGGAAAAGTAATAACACAAAAGGATTATGTACTGGTTGCATTGCCTAAGTCAAGTACCAATTCCTTCGACACTTCCACTTGATACTGACACAGGCATAACAACTCCCAACTTTAATCAATGTTTTTCAAAAGTATTGCGAGGCAAAGCCTTGGTTAAGGCATTGGCTAGCATGTTTTGAGAGGGAATGTACTTTAGTTCGATGTTTTCATGGGAAATGTGTTTGCGTATGAAGTGGAATTGTATATTGATATGTTTGGCTTGTGAATGGTTGACCGGGTTCCTCAATAAAGCTATGCTTCTGGTGCTGTCAGTATAAATGATGGTAGCTCCAATTTGGCAGAAGTCCTGATCCTTCAGGAGATTATGCAACCATATAGCCTCTCTTGTGGCATTAGCTGAAGCGATATACTTGGCTTCGATGGTGGAAGTGGTGGTGACAAGCTGTTTTCTAGATGACCAAAACACAACGCTGCCGTTCAAGTTGTAACACCAGCCACTTACAGAGCGACGGTCATAGTGATCTTGGGCCCAATTAGCATCACTCCAACCCACTAGATGTAAGCCATCACTTGCAAATCTGCCAAGCTGCAAGCAGTAAGATTTAGTCCCTTTCAGGTACCTAAGAATCCTTTTGCAGGTGGAAAGGTGAGGTATGCTGGGGTTATTCAAGAACTGGGCAAGTAAACTGACAGTGAACTGTATATTGGGTCTCAGAGAGAGATAGATTAAGCCATTAGCATAAGATTTGTAGGCATTACAATTGTTCTTGGTTTTAGGGGATTGCAACATGAATAAATTATGATTTGTTGGAAGCAGAGTGTGTATGGGATGACAGCCAGTCATGCTGAATCATTCAAGAATGGAGTCAATGTATAGTGTTTGATTTGGGTAGATGAGTTTCTTGGGTCTATCCCAAATGATCTGTAATCCAAGCATATAGTGAATTTTGCCCAAATCAGTGATGTAGAAATTCTTTTCTATGTTCTCCTTGAACAATATGATTTTGCAAAAGTCTCTGCCAGCAATTGCCATGTCATCCACATAAACAAGTACAATCAATACTGTAGATCCCTCAGAGTGCAAGATATACAGGCAATCATCAGCATGAGATGGTCTAAATCCCAAATGCGTGAGGACGTTGTGAAGTTTCTCCTTCCATTTGTGTCTGGCTTGCTTCAAACTGTAAATTGCTTTGAGCAGCTTCCAATATTTGGCCTTGCCAACACCTGCCAGGGCCTTCATGAAGATTTCCTCATCAAGCTTTCCCTCCAAATAGGCACCAATCACATTGATCTAATGCACATCAAAATCTAAGGTAGCAGCGAGCATCAAGAAAACATGTAATGTGGTGAACTTAGCAACAGAAGAAAATGTGTCCTCATAATCAATGCCAGGAATCTGCAAGAATCCTTGGGCAACGATTTGGGCTTTGCATTTGACACATTGACCTTTCTCGTCTAGCTTTTCTTTCAGCACAATTTTGCTTCCAACTGCTCTCTTCCCTAGAGGTAAGTCATCTATTTCCTCAAAAAGCTTCTTCTGCTTAAGTTGTTGGTACTCAGAGTTGATAGCTTCCTGCCACTTGTTAGCTTGATTGGTCTTCAATGCATCTTCAACATGAGGTCCAGATACCATAACAAAGGCCATATGGTCAGTTTTTTCATTGCCTTCATCTTGTTGGTACCTGATTAGTAACCTTCTAGTGCACAAGGACGGCTCTTGCCTAGGTAGATCACTCCACTTGTGAGTTTTTCTTAGTGCTGAAGGAACTGAAAGGGGGGTAGAGGTGCGAGAGGTGGATTCTGGAGGAGTATTAGATGGATAGACCAGATCTTTGACAGGGGAATCTCCATCCCGCTCGTTGTCCAATTGACCTTCTACTTGCAACACAGCATCTACCTCCGATTTGGACGAAGGGTTGGGAATCAAGACATGTCTTGGTGCATCTGATTCCAGGTAAATGGCCATGTCCACAAAATTATTGATCTCCTCTGTAGTGGACTGCATAAGTCCAGAATCAAAACTGGCAAGCTCACTTGGTGTGTCATCTTTGTAGAACTCAACATTCCTAGCAATGAGTTTCCCGTTCTCTAAATCCTCCAATCTATAACCTTTTGTCTCATCAGACCATCATCCCAACATATGAACTCTAACAGCTTGCAACTCCAATTTTCCTTGGCGTACTTCTTTTAGTACATGTGCCCATCCGAGAGAGCCAAAAATACAAAGATGTGATATGTCAGGGATGCAGCTACTCCACTCCATATAAGGAATTTTACCTTGAAGTGCTGAGGTAGGGGTGAGGGAACATATGTACACTGCATACATAAAAGCCTCTCCCCAATACTGTAAGTCCATCTTTGTTATCTTTGCATTATGGAGCATGCATCTGACCATCTCCATAAGGATTGCAATAGTGCGTTCAGCAATGCCGTTTTGTTGGGGTCAATAGGGGTTTGTCATTTGGTGTTTGATACCATTTTGCTGGCAGAACTTACTCATTTTAGAGTTGACAAATTCTGTTCCATTGTCAGTTTGCAATATCTTAACGAACTTGCCAGCATCCTGTTCGAACCAGGTGACTATGTCACGCACGGCGTCCAAAACTTCATCTTTACTTCAAAGAAGGGTCGCAACTGGGTATTGTCAACTGACTTCAACTACCACAAGTGTGTAACAATTTCCGTCCCATGTTTTGACACTCATAGGTCCAGTCAGGTCCATAACAAGGAGTTCATTTTGCTCATAGCACGTATCACTAGAATCAGGGAGAGGAGGTTGAACAGACTTTCCTTTGGCACACCCACCATAGAGTTGATTGAATTCTTGAGGTAACTTCATATTCATACCGTTGACTAGATGTTGATCTGTCATGCTTTTGAAAGTGTGAGGACTGATATGTCCCAGTTGGTGGTGCCATAATTGCATGGTGGATTTGTTTGTAACAAATGCAATTTGTTCATCAATGGTACCAATCTTCATTGTCTCAATTTGATATAGTGTGCTGTATTCTCCAATGAGATTTGCGTGCATGAACTCAGAATTGTTCCAGGACAGACTGATACTATACTTCAACCTGTTTATTGTAGCACCAGTGCGCTGAAGGCATCCCAAGCTTATGAGGTTTGCACCGAGGGTGGGGATGTGCAATACATTATGAAGTTGAACATCATTAGTCCCAGTGGGAAGACAAGTTTGGAATGCTATCGTTCTTTTCTCTTTAACAGGTAAGGAGTTTAAACCGCCGACAGATATATGCTGATCATTGACACCATGATATTTGATAAAGTGTGCTTGATTGGTCACCATGTGACATGATGCAGTACTATCAAGAAGTAATCCCCTTGGCATTCCACCATAGGTGGCCATCAGCACCTTTCCAACCTCATGGGTGTTGTTTTTTGGCACAATAATCGATGTATTAGCATTCCTGCTTTCCTTGGGCTTCTTCAACTTTGGACATTTAGGGCGCCAATGGCCCCTTTCCCCACAATTATGACATACGTCATTGGGTTTTGGTTCCCACTTGGGACGAGTTTTCTTCTTTGTCTCACCCTTGCTCCCACTGGGATTGGTTTCTCTCTTGGACACTAGTGCCAATGGCTTGCAAGTTGTATTGTCCTCCAAAGAGATATGATTGTATACTGATAGCAACTCTGTAGAAACGTTTTTGAGAGTTAACAAAGCGCCCTGAAGAGTAAGTTTTGCTTCATGATCTCCCACATAGGTGTGCAAGGTAACAATAGAAGTATAGCGTTAAAAATTGTGTAATTGTCAATGTTGTGACCAGCTTCAATAAATTGGCAACAAATATTCATATAGAAGCCGAGGTGTTTGGTCATAGGTGAATTTCTGTCCCATTTCTTTGTGTATAATTGCTGATAATCATAATGCACATTAATACCGCTTTGCTGATCAATGTAATTCTTTTGCATGTGATCCCAGATCTCCTTGGAGCTGTTGAGGTCGACTATAGTTTCACGTTGAGTATATTCAACAGCATTTCAAATTATCCCCATTGCTGAGTTGTCCTTATTGAGCCAGTGCTTGTATTTATCACAAGCAGATTGCCAGACCATATATTCCTTGGACTGCAAGATTTTTATTAAGTTTTGACCATCTTTGGGAGTGTCCATAGAGGGTTTACTCTCTTCTGAGGTGTCAGATATTGCGAGGTCCTCATAACTCATAGGAGGTTCAGGCGGACACGTTTCTTGGCCAGAGACAACACCCCAGAGAGCTTTGGACTGTAGAGCCGACTTCATATTATCAGCCCATATGTGGTAATTTGTACCATTGAACTTGGGAAACTGCATAGTTTTGGAAGTATTTTCATTTATGACAGCGGGGCCCATAACTTGACACAGCATAATGTAATATTTGCAGTAGAAAGTTCAATAATATCAGATCTGGAGTCAAGGATCAAAAAATGTATTAGAGATTTTAAGATAATATACACAGCTGGAGTCAAGGATCAAAAGATGACCTGACCCTAGGAAACAAGAGACTATTTAAGTGCCTACGTTACTGAGACAAGTGTGGAAAAGTAAGACAATGAATATATTGTAGTGTTGTCATAAGATCACATAGCTGAGACATTTCAAACACGATGGAAAAGTAATGACACAAAAGGATTACGTACTGGTTGCATTGCCTAAGTCAAGTACCAATTCCTTTGACAGAGGTTGAATATCAAGCAGGCATTGTTGATGGCGCATCATCCGCAGACCAATGGTCAGACGGAGCGTACAAATCAGGAACTTGAGGTATACCTGCATGCCTTTGTGGATTACTATCAAGATGACTGGATGGAGTGACCACCATTTGCTGAGTTTGCCTACAACAATCAAGTCAATTCCACTATTGGAATGGCACCATTCTATGCTGAGTATGCTTATAACCCTACCTTTTCCATCAACCCAGTGAATTAGCAGTCCGTACCTAAGGCCAACAAACACCTCAATTGCATCCGCAGAGTACAGAGCAAACTCAAGGGCCTGCTTGAGCTTGCAGTGGAATGCATGAAGCACTTCTACGATGCCTGGGTGGATGAGGCCCCAAACTACATGGTGGGGGATCATGTGTACCTTGAGCATGCAGACTTACATTCGGATCGGCCTAGTTTGAAGCTCAACTTCAAGCATTTTGGTCCTTCCCAGATCTCACAGAGAATTTTGGCAACAGCGTATAGGCTGAACTTACTGGATGGCTGGTCTATTCATCATGTTTTCCATGTCTCGTGTCTAGGTCCAGCACAACCCAACATGATTGCTGGGCGCCGGCACAAGCCACCTCCGCTGGTGCAGATGGAGACAGGAGAGGAGGTAGAGATTGAGCACATTTTGCAGGAGCGGCAGATGCAGGGTGGGGTGACGGAGTTTCTGGTGTGGTGGAAGGGGTATGATGAGAGTGAGGACAAGTGGCTGAAGGAGTACAATATGTTGCACACCATTGAGGCAATTTAGGAGTTTCAGAAGAATGAGAAGACGCATGGAAAGCAACGCCAACGTAGGGGAGCCTAAGGGTTCACATGTTCTTTGGTCTGTTGTGCAGGACCGGTCTCGGGAACAAAGTGACATGGAGAATCTTGGGACTAAAACAATGAATAACCTCAGTGAGTTAATAGCACTGAGTGTAGTATTCATAGCAATGTACCTAAAACAATGAATACTACAATATATGGGTGAGTGTAACGTAACGAGAGCGAAGCAATGACTTACACCTCAGTGAGTTAATAGCACTGAGGTGTGATGTGGACAATAGCCGGCATATAACAAACAAAAAAATTACTTAAGTGTGGGTCCATAACATATCCACAACACTCCCCCTTGATATGAACGTCTAAACGTCTAAAGAACACCAAGAAGTTCACAGAACCTTTTGAACTTGACTCATGCAAGAGATTTGGTGAAAGTGTCGGCAATCATATCGAAAGTTGGAATATGATGGAGCTGGATGTGGCCTGAAGAAAGAGTTTGTCGAATGAAATGAAAACGAACGTCGATATGTTTTGTACGCGCATGAATGTAGCGTCCTTTGAGAGTCAGATTGCGCCTTCATTATTGCAGTACAAATCAGTAGGTAGAGAGAATGAATAAAAGAATGAAAGATTGTTCAAAAGTTTCTGTATCCAGATTATATCTTTAGCAGCATGTGTAAGTGCAATGTACTCGGACTCAGTGCTGGAGAGAGTAATGATGGGTTAGATATGGCACCAAAGCCAACAAAGAAGGCAAATCCGGAAATAGAATGACGATGGATATTAGAAGCCCAGTCAGCATCAGAGTAACCGGACACTTCAGGATCTGTACTGCCAAGAATAAGTTTCTTGCTCGAAGTGCCGTGAAGATATCTGAAGACGCGTGTGACGGCTAGCATGTGAGTGGTTCTGGGCATGTCGAGATATTGAGAGAGAGTAGATACTGCATATGCAATGTCAGGGCGTGTCATAACTGCAGCGTACATCAAGGATCCTATTATTTCACGATATTTGGTCTTCTCAGCCATGGAAAGAAGGATTGGTGAAACAGATGGGGAATCAGGGGTGAAGTTGGCTGAATGCTCCATGGGCATAGTAGCAGTGCGAGCATCCTCAAGATTGAACCGTTTGATGATTTGGTCAATATAAGCTTGTTGACCGAGAGAAATTGTGCGAGCATCTAAGTCCTGTGTGAGACTGACACCAAGGAGCCAATTGATTGGACCAAGGTCCACAATTTCAAAACGTTCACCAAGCTGTTTCTTAATGAGGGATGTAGAGTCGGTGGAATTTCCGATAATGGTAAAATCATCAGTGGCAACTGCAACAATAGTGTAGTTGTTGCCGTTGATCTTGTAGAATATGGCTACATCGGCTTGACAGATTGTGTAACCAAGATCTGTAAATGTTTGGACGACTTCCTCATACCAGTGGTGTGCACCCTGTTTGGTGCCATAGAGGGGACGTCTGAGTCGACATGCAAGCCTTGAATCACGTAAGTTTCGGAACTCTGGAGGTAAATCACGGAATTGACAATAATGAGGGGGAAATTGCATATAAATAACTTCATCCTCCTTCAGGGAAGAGTTCAGGTAGGCATTTTTAACATCAGCTTGTTCAATCGCTGCTCCGCGTGAGGCTGCAATAGATAAAAGTATGCAAAGTGTGGCGGCACGTACTGTCAGAGCAAAAGTCTCTGTATAATCAACTCCAAATTGCTGTTTAAAGCCTTTAGCTACAAGCCGTGCTTTGAATCAGACTATCTGTCCATTGGCACCATGTTTGCGACGTAGAACATACCGACAAGGAATGATATTGGCATCCTTGGGAGTTTCGACAATTTCCCATGTGCCTAACTTCTCGATCTGTGTGAGTTTGGCATCAATTGCTGATTTCCACTCGTCTTTCTTGTTGCCAGTCAATGCATCTTTGAGTGTTGGGATGTCCTCGTTTACTGACAACGCATGTTGTATCGCTTTGGTGACTCATTCAGTTTCAATCCCTTCAATCACAACGTCACTCGGCTCAAGAAGTTCAGTAGCATCAGCAATGAATGCAAATTCGATGAAATTTGCCTCTTTTGTCTTGCTTTGTTGCATGCCACGTCCATATTGATTGGAATTGTACTGCAGGAGTCCTGATAGCGAGTTTTGGCGAGCTTTGAGATGTGCTGGAAGGTGAGTTTTTGGTCTTTGATTTATCTGAGACTTGCTGGGGTGACTTTGGCATGTTTTCAACTTGATTTTCGTCCTTTTCGACCAAGACTTGGTTTTGATCAGAGTTTTGATCAGTTGTAGAGGTAGATTCGACCTTTGTGACGATTGTGGAGGCATCTGGAGTGATTTTGGATAGAGGTTTGGCTTGGGGAGTGTCCGGATTGGACTTTGACTGTGAGTCTTGCCACTCCCCCTCAATCTGGACACTGTTTGGTTTGAGGGCAGCGTTGATACTGAAATAAACGTCCCTTTCAACTGTTACAGACCGTTTACCAGTCCAGTAAATTTGGTAGCCTTTAGATTCCTCATCTAATCCAACGAATCTCCCTTTGTCGACTTTTGGTTCGAGTTTTCCAGCTGTATATTGTTTGACATAGACAAGACAACCACATTCGCGGACACAGGAGATGTCAGGCTTCTTGCCTGTGGCCATTTCATAGGGAGTTTTGCCATCAGGCAGTGCTCAGGATGGTGCGCGATTTCGCAACCATACCATATGACACTTAGCTTCAGCCCAAAGATTCTTGGGTAGTCCTGCTGCAATCATCATAGCACATACACCTTCCAGATGGGTGCAATTAGCACGCTCGGCCACACCATTTGACTGTGGTGAGTCGTGGACAGTCAGGTCTCAAACAGTTCCGGCAGCATCCTGGTGTGCCTTCATCTGACCACTGGTGAACTCACCACCTCTGTCACTCCCATATATCTTAATCGACGCATTACAGTGAGTTTTAACCCATGCCTCATAATTACAATAAGCCTGAAATGTATCAGACTTCTTTCGAAGGAATGTGATCTGTTCTTTGTGTGTGTAGAGGTCGATGTTGGTGTAGGAATAGAGGTGACCACCTAATGACTGGACTTGAGCTGGACCCCAGAGATCGGCAACAATCTTTTGGCCATAGTGAGTATACTCGGTCTTGCTTTCTTTTGGAAATGGCAGGCGGTGAGCTTTTCCCTTTATGCAGGCCTCACATTGCTTGGGTTCTGATGTCATGTCGAGTTCGATGCCAGTGATTGCTCCTTTATGTATGGCTTCCCACAAGTCTCTGTGATTAATGTGCCCCATTCAACAGTGAAGTTCATCAATGGTAATAGCCTTTGAGGTGGCATTCACACTGATAGGTGAAGTATCAGCACAATATAACCCACGGATTGCAGGAACACAACCTATCACTTGACATTGCGGTTTAGGACTGTGTATCACACACATTCTATCCTCAATGAGGAGAAAACACCCAGCGCGGTCAAGATATGACACAGAAACGAGGGTGAAGGCCATCTGAGGTGCGTAGTAGACCTTTTTGAGCAAAATAGGAATTGATTTTTCCCCTTTCTTCATTGGCAGACAGATACAAAGGTCTCCTCTTCCAAGGGCACTGAAAATGTGTCCATCAGCAGCTCAGACAGGTTCAGGGTTGATCTCCTGATAATCTAAAAAAATTTTGCAAGACGGCAAAAAGTGGCTGCTAGCACCGCAATCAATGATGATGCCAGTAGAAGGAGAGACAGCATAGGCTTCGTGATTATGTCCGGATGTGACAGCAAGTGCGACATTATCATTGATGGCGTGGTCAGGGGTGTCAATAGTCAAGAATGTATAAAAAGCATAATTTTCATCTTTGTCTTCAGTCTCGACGGCATTTGCTGACTTTGATTTCTCAGCCTTGTCCTTCCCTTTTCTCTTGTGTTTCTTTAGCCACTATTCAGGTGCCTTTCCAGCCATTCCGCCACCATCCTCAAAGCATTGATCCTTGGTATGTCCATTTTTATCACAGTTCTTGCAATGACGTTTGTCTTTTCCCTTCCCTTTAGGCTTAGACTTGCCTTTACCATCCTTTGATTTGCTTTTGGCTTTGGCATGAGCCGCAACCATTGCTTCATGTTTCTGATTAATGCTGCTCTTGATAGCAGCATTATTGGCCTCCTCAGTAAGGTGCCAGATCAAATCCTGACTGGATATAGGTTTATGAACAGCACGAGCATTGGCGGATAACATCATAAGGAGTGGTTTGTAGGTGGGTGCAAGTGACAGTGAAGTGCGGATATAGCTTGCAAAGAAAGCATCGGACAGGGGACAGTTGATTTCAGCAAGGCGTTCCTTGAGAACAACAAGGTTGGCAAGGTGTGTATGCATGTCAATTTCACCATTTTCAATGAACCGAGCATTCTGCAAGCGGGCAAGCAGGTCAGTCTCGAACATTGCACCTTTATTGCCATGGATCAAAGCAAGCTTTTTCCAGACATCAGCAGCTGTAAGTTCACCTTTGATTTGGTGAAACGTCGACTGATCAATGGTGCTATAGACAATTTCTCGGACTTGGGCTTTCTTCTGTAGCCAGTCCTCCAGTGCGTCCTCATGTTCCTCAATTTCCTTATCCAATAGTGGTGCTCAGGATTTGTCGTCACGGTAGAAGGAACCATCACGTTCAACAATCGTGACCGGTTTATGCACAGTACCAATGACATGACGACGGAGCTTCTTTGAAGTCAACGCATTGATAACCTGTTCCTGATATGTTGTCCAGTTTGATCTGTCAGCAGACAGCTTTGGGACTGTGAGTCTTGAGGACAAAATGTTGTAGGTATCTTCGGGGCCCATAACCTGTTGTGCAGGACCGGTCTCGGGAACAAAGTGATATGGAGAATCTCGGGACTAAAACTAAAACAATGAATAACCTCAGTGAGTTAATAGCACTGAGTGTAGTATTCATAGCAATGTACCTAAAACAATGAATACTACAATATATGGGTGAGTGTAATGTAACGAGAGCAAAGCAATGACTTACACCTCAGTGAGTTAATAGCACTGAGGTGTGATGTGGACAATAGCCGGCATATAACAAACAAAAAGATTACTTAAGTGTGGGTCCATAACATATCCACAACACAAGCAACTGGCAGGCAAGAAGGCAGGCCACCAACAAGGGGTGGAGCAGGAGGGCAAGAGCAGAA